>JAVTVY010046356.1:0-21849 GCA_036873755.1 Hanleya hanleyi | reverse complement strand
GCATTATGCCATGACGGTGGAAAGTCTTCTGTCACTCAAATAGGCTTTCTAGAGAAGATTCAGGTAGATGTTTCAAAAGTCGATAGTTAATATTATCAGGGCTTGCAGCAGAACCATTAGCTTTATCGAGAGAAGCACGAAGTTCATTCATTGGAAACAAAGCGGTTATTAGTAAAAAATTCAATAACATTCTTCTCTTCTCTGGAAATGTTGAAATTTAGGTACATAAATATCTGACGAAAAGTTTTTGACAGTTGTTTCGCCTAGCTATTCGCAATTTCTACTCGGGTCATTTATAACCTGATTTCGAGCATTGATTTTTAGGATCTTATTCCAAACTTTTGTTATAGGAGTAAGTGTATTGATATTAGCACAATTTTTACAGTAATCACGTTTGTTCTGTTCCATGGTTTCACGAGCTTTAGCTCTTGTAACTCTGAGATCTTTAAAATATTCAGAATTAGGATGTCGGCGGAAACACCGTTCAGCTTTCTTCCTACATTTCCTTCCTTCTCTACATTCATCGCTAAACCATTTGTTTAAATATGTGCACCTCCTGAGGATGTGAAAATGGTTTAGTTAGCAATTTCAATCAGTACATCTGAGAATAACTGTATAAGATCTGGAACATTAGTGGAAGAGTCTGTAGTTTTTTTGCAAACAAAGCTTTTCAGAATCTAACCAATTTGCTCTCTTAAAATTATATCTTGTTAAATGAGGGTCATCTAAATGGACAGCTTTTAACACAGTGGGAAAGTGTTCACTTTCACAAAGGTCATCATGAACAGACCAAGTAAATTCTTCGAGTACAGAAAGGTCGCAAAGTGAGATATCTAATGCTGAATAGGTTCCTTGAGCTGAGGACAAATGTGTATAGGAAATGTCATTAGAAATACCCAAAATTCATTTGATATAAAATGTTCTTTCACAGATCTCTTCTCGATCCCAAAGGCTACTACGACCGGTAAAAAGGTAGCAAGGTTCAGGGAGCTGATCATACAGATTCTGAAATTCACCAAGCATGCCAAGACGGAAACCTCCAAAGAAGCTATGTACACAGTGCATAATATCTGCTGAATGTGAAGATACGAACTGCTACTGTCTATACAGCTTGTAAATCCGTCTTTAAATCAATAGGACCATGTAAAACTAGCCGAAGTGGCAAACGTCACCATTTGACTCCTCTTAGAGTGTTTTCTAATGTGTTCTGCAGACAGCACAGACACTAGTTTCATTTCAAACAGTACTAACGTTGTTAATATTGGGGATACCGCTCATACAGGTCGATATTCGAAGATATAGAACGTGAAAGGATATTTTTCTCCATTGAATTGAGTGGCATTCTCACGCTACAATGAAGAAACACTCAACCAGATAAAGCAGAAAAAGCTCTTTTGGAGAACAAATATTACATTCAGACTATTCTCGACTTTTAAGTGTCCTCGTGAGATTCTAATGGGCTCTTGGGAGCGTTTCATTCCACGGACGTTGAAGGGGTTTTTTGAACAAAAACTGAATACCGTACAGGCTAGTAAAATGCAAACACGATCGGATTATAACAGGAGAAGGTAGCAATTTATCAGCGTTTGTATCGTTACGTTATCAATCCGATAAATCATTCTGATCATCAAGCAGTTCCGTTTTCAATTTAGTAAGATTCCATGTTTTTAGCGGAGATAAAGGCACAGTTTGAAAATTAGACTGCGTTATACTTTGAGAAAAAACAGTAGCTGATGACAGTAGATAGCTTCTCTCTCAAACCGAGACAAAATGTGCACTCGGTAGTAGGGTCAATAGATTAACAGTCTAGTTTGACACCATTTGCAAATGTTCTTTGCTGAAATCAACAGGGTTCGGTGAACAAAAATCACAGGGATTAACAGTTTGCTACAGGTACTTTCCTTTATGATATTCCTGAAAGGGTTATGCCCCCTAGTCGTAATCAGGAGACGTAAGGATAATAGTCGACGTCACAACTAGGGGACGTAACTCTTTCTGGAATATTATAAAGGAATTAATTTCATTTATTTTTCCTCATATTTTTCTTGATCATAAATTGTATATTTCCATCAAAATAACAGTGAGAACCCGACTAGTCCAGACTGTATCTCAACATCCCATGTGTCGGCAAACAACACGCTTGCCAGTGTAAATATGCTACTTGTTGAAGTTTGCGAAGAAGCAATTAAAATACTATCCTAAGCACTTTGCACGAAATGAATCTAAGGGACGTACATTCAAAACAGTAAAATACATAGTGTCATTTGTCCAAGATGATATTGTGGATTATCGACTGAGAGGATATATTTCCCCTTCGACCATACTGTTATACTATTATCAAAAACTCAACTGCTAGATATAGCCTCCTCATGATATCCAGTAATGCTCCGCTAAACAATATGACTCCAGTATAGATGATCTTTGCAGCTACATTTCCTAACGTATGTCTAATTTCAGGGTAAGGTCCGATTGAATATCGTGTAGTATGAGCCCGCTACAGTGTTCAAATTTAAAACGGGACTGATATGCATGTACCTTATACTCTTTGATTAGAAAACTTAGATTCGTTTTAGAGAATACTGGTCATTTGTATGGTTTAGACTACATTACCGTGTTGTCTTGAAAAAAACCCCACCCTGTTGACCACTTCATTCTCTCAAGAAGGACTTTGATATAAATATGATGAAATGTTTATCAATGTTTAATTAATATAATATTCAACCTTCTTATATGACCAAGTTACAAAAACTTGGTTCTCAAAGATGCGTGAGTGAATCAAATTTAGATATGCGCCTATATTCTGATTTCTTCGATTTTAGTACATCCGTATTTCGGCATATAATCTCTCAGTTTCTTTAGAAATAAACCAATAGATCTGTCCATTCGCAGGGAAAGCCAAGAAGAACTTTGGTGATTTTATTAATAAACCATCTTGTGATTCATACGTTTCAAACGGAGTTTGCTTCTCATTCAAAGGGGATATCATTCCACAGTAAAACTCATACATGACAAAAGATGCTCTGTCCATTGTTAATAAATGTTTCCGGCAGATCGATCGCTAAGCTCCTAGCTCCAACAATTACGATGTGAAAGTTCTATCATTGTACAAAATTGGTTGAATGACGAATTACACGTCTACATTTCAAGTGTGGATTAATTGTCTCGAATATAATTATCAATCAAATACAGAAAACTTTGACAAACTACCGCTGTCTGCAGTTAACAATACTAAAGATTATGATATACACGCTCATGGCTGTTGTTCAGGACAAACATTCCTTTGGTATCCATCGCACCCACAATTGGGTTTGTCATTTTTTTTATGATAAAAAACTATTAATTGTCAGTATATATATCATTAACTTGGGTATTTTGTCAGTTAACCCGATGTGGCATGGGTTATTTTGGACCTGTCCAAGCCTGAGGTGATTTTGCCCCCCCCCCCCCCCAAATATATTCCTTACCCCTTGAGCTAGTAGGCTGAACCTTATCGTACTATATCTTTTGATCAAGGTATTCCGGAAAATTTGAAAAAAAATCTGATGATGTTGCAGTGACTTAATTTTCAGTACATTAAGGCAGTTTTAGGTCGAGTTTTCGAATGAAAAATCATTAAATACTAATGTGATGTCAAATAAAATAGTTTTGTCCCACTTCTCGCCAAAAAAATAGGAATTTTGAAGAAATCTGACAAAAACATAATTCTTTTGTACTCATTTTTTGCGCCCATTTTGAATTTGTCCATGATCCAATGCTTCGGAGATTATGCGAATAGACTTTAAATGATTCCAATATAAAAAAACCTACAGCGTCATGGAATGTCAGCTCTCAAGTTTTCGCCATTCCGGAGATAAGATGAAAAGCTAGATAGGAGCCAGATTACCTCCCCCATACCTGACAGGGTTAATGGATACATTTTTCGAGTTTCCATTTGATCAGCGATCCATGTCGGTACGATTTCACAGTTTCCATGAGCGATCCATGTTGGCGTGATTCATAGATTCATATCTGGTGGGGGGTTATTTGGCCTATTTAGATTGATTCGATCGGATTGGATCGATCAGATTGGGTCGATTATTTTGACACAAGAATATATTGTCTAATTCATTTCACCCCAAAATATCGGGTCAAAAAGATATCCACATGAACTGCCGACCCTATATCTATGGGTGGAAATCCAACCCAATAATTTTGACACAACAATATTGGGTAAGTCACGTCTAGAACCAAAATTGTTGGGTCAAACCATAGGAGGTTTTTTAGGTCGATCTGACCCAATTCACTTATACGAGACGTTTCCGACTAGGATCACATAGATATGTATAATTTGAAAATGACTAGTGTAGGTTAACTCGCGGAGGTTAATTGTGAGTCAAGGGCGAAGAGCTTTATATTTATTCATCGACGATGGCGGGAAGTTTGTGAGATATCTCCATCAATGAAAAGGTATAAAACGTTATGTTAAATGTGTCGTTTGAATGAGCCAGGCCACACAGAGAATGAAGCCTACTGTACCATAGCCTGACCTGTAGTTATAGATCTCAAAGTACGGTAACCATGAGACATTATCGTAGTGATGGCTGACACCTGCGGTTCCACTCCATAGATAATAGTGGATATCAAGCAATGAAATACAAATCTATTATAGATAACAGCGCTACTGTTTCAGAATCCCATTGACGTTTTGTTTAAATAAATGAGTACACTTATGTAAAGGAGATTAAAATCAGCCTTTTCCTCTAGTCAAGCAAGTTACATCTACATCGAAAAAAAAATTGTTTTTCAAATTTATATCTTAATGTACAGAAAACATATACGACACTATAAAGTCATACCGTGTGTCTATTATTCACCAAGGAGTCTACACAGTTCAAAATAATTTCTTGGATTTTTTCTTGAGTGAGGGAAATTTTCTTAAGAAAATGTAAGAATATTTAAGAAAATGTAAGAAATAATTTCTTGTTGTGGATCCACTTTTTACTTATTTAAGACTTTTCCTACATAAGAAAAATAAACATTTCTGCATATTAATAAAAAGTTCAAAATTGCTAAGAGCAGCCAAAGAGTTCTCAAAACTATTCCTTTTTATGTGAAAAGATTTATTTGTCAGTTGCTTGAATTTCTTCTTCTGTAGAGGACAAAACTGTGATTTCTCGTTTAAGAAAATTTCACTATTTCAAGCAAAAATCCAAGAAATTATTTTTAACAGAAATAAATTATATCATGCACCTTATTCACTCAATCTGCTTGCAACTAAATCTGTAAAGTCATAATTGCTGCATAATATTAGCAAATGATTTGGGGCGAGAGCGTTTAAAAGAATTCATTGAATATACATGTAGATGATTTATTTATGATGCTAGGAATAACATGATTTATCTGCTAACTCATTTGTAAACACCATTCCATTATGGTTACCCCAAATCAGTTGCCAATATAAGCTAAATGATTAATTGTAAACGCGTGAGCTGTGCAGCTTAGTAGTAAATTAGTATAAATAAATACGAAGTAGCCCCATCACAATGACGGCAACACTGTTAAACATCTATTTAAATAACCATACACACATTCCTCCAAATCACATGTTTAACACTACCTGGCCTTGGGGGAGGAGGCGGAAAGTGCCCCCCTAGTGAGCTTTTCTCTGCTGCTCCGAAACGACAAAACCAAGGAGGCTGAAACTTGGTGACTTTTAAGCTTATCATATTGGGATCATTTTGAGCCTATTTTCATATACCCCGGGCAGAGGATCATGGGTAAATTCAAAATGGCGGCCATGTGGTATCCGCGAAAGTCGAGTTTTTCAATCTTTTCGCTCCATTTCTTCACGTTTTCCTTGCCTAAAAGGCCTTGAAAGTATTTTATTTATGCAAAACTAATTATTCTCTATTCTATTAAAGAAATTTCGAGAGAAAAATCTGAAAAATGGAAATTTCGAAAAATCGACCCCAAAAAGGCCGAAAAATGGCTTCCAAGAAGATGACGTCATCATGGCGGCCATCTTGGATTTTTTCCTGGTAAAGCTAGAATCCAAGATACTGTGTGGTAAGTTTCAGCGCTCTAGCCTTAGTGGTAGAGAAAATATATAGGGGGGCACTTTCCGCCCGCCCCTCACCCAGGCTGCGACACACCCCAAATCGCCCAGGGCAGATAGGGTTAAGGTATATAGAGTTGCCTCCCTTGTGCTATTTGAAGCGCCGCGTGTTCGAGTATCCCGGATGTGCCCCTGAGACCGACCCACTGAGCGAGCAGACGACACCATGGTCCCTTTAGAAGATGCAGATCGTTTTCCAAAATCTGTCATCACCCCAATCTGTCGTTTCTGCCTACTTTGTTGTGAGTTGCACTTCTTATCGCGCTCGTAATTAGTGCAAACTTGTCATTGAAGATCGTCTCCTGAGATTTGTTTCCAGACTGTGCTATAACTGTGTTGTTGTTGTTGTTGTAAACGGAGATTACGTAAGTTTTCGAGTGATTGCTCTTGCGGACAAGTAAATACAAGTCAGGTTTGTTGGACTTAAACAAATTCTAATTGTATCACCAAAAGTTACAAACCACTGAGTCTTAGATAAATTTAATCCTGAAATTTTCTTGACAGAACAACAGTTCTTCCCGCCCAATGTATGTGGAAATAAGACTCGTGGGTCAGTCGGGAACCCTGAGAAGCTTGATTAGGCATGCTACTGTGGTAGCGACGACAGGTTTCCGAATGAGTTTGGCCCCCGAGTCATCAATTAGATTGTCTCACGTGTATATGATGAAATTTATGTTTTCATTAAGTTATGTGAATGGTCACTGAAAATATAATTTATGAAAACAATAATTGAAGATGATTAAATATTTAACTATTGAATGACTTACTTGAAGTAAATACTTTAAATGGACAGTTTTACTGAAATAAATATATTGTTTCCTCAACTTGCCTATTTTTATTATTAAACCAGACAAGTTAAACAGACTTATATTAGTCAATAATTCCAAAATAAACAACTCTCTTCCACAGTACATGTACACATATCACATATCATATTCAAATATTTGAAATAAAACCTGATTGGTAGGTCTAAATAATTTTGGGGTTACAACACTGGCTGTGAACTGATATGAAAAAAGGTATCTTTTTGATAGTTGGGAACACAATAATATTTTCATGCAGTCTACGTCTGAACTACTACATTGTGCAAATTTAGAAATATGTTTATACCAGTGTTTTCTGAATGAAACTGGCGCATGTCCGCTCAACAGTACGATATGAAACAACTTTTAAATCTAATTTTAATTAGATTTTTTTAACACAAAGTTGTACACCAATACTAGTTTGGCAAATGGAGCTTGAAAGAAAATGTACTTTTCAATGTGAATAAATCATATGAAGTTCTTTAACTAACTACGATGCTTCTAGTTCAGCTTCTTATGAGTCCTATGAGAGTCACAGCTCTCCTCGCTAAACTTACTTGAGCTATTTTTAGTTATTTTTCTTCAAATGCCATCAGCGGCCACCTCGTGTCGCCAGGAAGAATGACATGATGAAAATTGCAATGTCTTCGATCGGGACCAAATTTGAGCTGCCTTATAGATTTTTACAAAACGGGTTGAAATGATACGCATTTATTAACTTAACTAGTAAATGTTAAAATTTGCTGCAGTTGCATTCTCGTTTTCATTGGTCTGTTGAGACGATTGCCAGAACTGGCTACTGCAGCTCGTTTTAGCTATAGCAGCATAAAGTAGCTTTGCCCATGAAGCTAGAAGAAGCTACCTCAATTGAAAAGTGATTTCCGTCATAAATTAATTTGAAATAAGAGCATGATCAAATAAATTATACTGTTTTCAGAATACATCTGACTACCAATAAATGCAACTTTTAATTTAAAAAAAACAGGCTTGTTTATGTTTTGACACTCTCCATTGTATAGGCTGTTCCAATAAATAGAACTGTAAAAGAGTCTCACTCCTAAACATTATTCTAGGATTTAGGACATTTATGCATGTGGGAAATTAGAGTCTTCTCTGATGTTATGACAGGTATATTCGATATTGTGATATTATTTGACTGAATAACGTCAGAGCCTATTCGCCTCCTAAGGGCTGTTCCATTTAAAAAGGTATGGGAGGGGCGGAAGGCAGCTTTGAATTACACCCCACCACCCATAGAAATTCTGTCTGACTTCCAAATGTTGTAACATTGATTGAATGGAATTTCCTCCTATGATCCATAGAATAATATATTGAGTGCCTTCCTCCCTCCCATACCTTTTTAAATGGAACAGCCCTAAAGAGTAAAATGAACGACACTGTCTGATATTGGAACCACCTGCCTCCATGTCTGTCAACCGTGCAAAAAAAATATATACCTTCCTAAATATCAAACTTTACAACAATGGATAATCCAGCAACTTTCGTTCCATTTTGTATCTGTTTCGAGCTTCATGTCTTTTCATGGCCATGATGGTGCTCTGCATGACTATCACGTGAAACAACACCAACCCACGTGGTAGGTCTACATTTAAAATGACCAACCAAAAGATTATTGTTCTAACACATGGTGGCCTATTGCGCACTTGCCGAATCACGTGGTAAGTTTGAACTCGGCTAGATTATGTGAACTAAATATCGAAAGCAAACAAGAATAGTGAAATAGAGCATTTCCATAGCGCAGTTCAAAAATAATTTTAAACGGCTGGAAACAGAGCAAATATGGCACGAATGTTGTTCAATTTATGCGGAGTGTGAAGGGAAATTATTCAGGAATCCATTGATGTGAAGTTTGATATTTTGGAAGGTGTATGTTTTTGTATGGTCGATGGTGGCTCCGATATAATATCATGACAGGATACAGTGAAAACCTAAAAGTATTGTTCAAGAGAGAAAAATATGAGATATTCTAATTATATCTGGGAAATGGTAAGAAATAATTTCTTGGTTTTCTTGCCGGAGAAAAATATTCCTGCAATGTATCTTCACAGACTTGCAAGAAAAAGTAAGAAATAATTTCTTGCTTAAGAAAATAATTTTTGTGACAAATCTTAAGCGAGAAAGATTATCTTGTCAGATCCCCAAGAAAAAGTAAGAAGAAGTGAGAAATAATTTCTTGCTTGAGAAATAATTTCTTATGGCATGAATCTTAGGTGAGAAAAATTATCTTGTCAGACTCCCAAGAAAAAGTAAGAAAAAGTGAGAAATAATTTCTTGCTTGAGAAATAATTTCTTATGGCATTAATCTTAGATAAGAAAAATTATCTTGTCAGACTCCCAAGAAAATTTGAGAAAAATTAAGAAATATTGAGTTTTCTTTTCTCGTTCTAGAAAATAATTCTTAAAGGTAAATCTTAAATAAGAAATAATTTCTTGCCAGACTCCCAAGAAAAAGTAAGAAAAATTGAGAAATAATTTCTTATGGCATTAATCTTAGATAAGAAAAATTAAGAAATATTGAGTTTTCTTTCCTCGTTCTAGAAAATAATTCTTAAAGGTAAATCTTAAATAAGAAATAATTTCGTGTCAGACTCCCAAGAAAATTTGAGAAAAATTAAGAAATATTGAGTTTTCTTTCGTTCTAGAAAATAATTCTTAAAGGTAAATCTTAAATAAGAAATAATTTCTTGTCAGACTCCCAAGAAAAAGTAAGAAAAAATTGAGAAATAATTTCTTGCATGAGAAATAATTTCTTATGGCAAATAGGTAAGAAAAATTGTCTTGTCAGACTCCCAAGAAAAATTGAGAAAACTGAAGAAATATTAAGTTTTTTTTCTTGTTCAAGTTCATATTGTTTAACAGTGTATGTAAACGATGAAATAGACACTACTGATTCAAATTCGAAAATTCATGATTTGAATAACTATTTAATCGATCGTTTGACATCTACCAAGGCCTTTGAAAGTCTTGCTGGCATCATTGAAAACTGTTGACCGCTTCTGTCTTGCAGGAAATTAGCATAGTTTCATGTATACTACTATGAGTGTTCCTTTTAATTTGGTGCTAATGTTATTATATGAATTAGGTTTTTGGATTATGGACGCGGAAATTCTTTAATGGACGACGGCGGAATATTGAACGATGGACTAGACGCTTGTATTTGAAAGAAAAAGATTCATCTAAAGAGTACCAATTACAACTACTCCAAATGAACACGGACACTAACTTCCTTAGAAATATCCCCTCCTTCTTCAGATTTGTCATACATGTATTCAAGATCACTTGGAGACCAAGATCGAAGAATATCTCATCATATCCCTTAGAGAACCTAGCATGACAGTATAACTTCTATGAAATTACAATCCGATGGAAGTTGCTTTTAGATTGTAGACATGAGTTCCGCTGTGTAAACCATATATTGGTTTGCTGTTTTCATATAATACCGTTTTTCCATCAAGTCTGACGTTTGTCAGAATCGCTTGTTCACATATAATTGCAAAATATTTTAAAATGTATGTCACTAAATTTACTTTGGTAACTCCACAATATGACTCGTGCTCAAGATCTCTAACTTGGCCAACCGGGGGAAAAATATATGCCACTTTCTGCTGGCACAAATTTCGAACAACTGTCGAAAAAATTGACCTGGTCTATAAATAGACTACCATGATATATTATTACACCCGTGGCTGATTCACTCATCATTATCCAAGCACGATGTGCAGAGTTGATCACATGTTCTAAGTACTGAGTTGATCACATGTACTGAGTGTCAGATTGATCACACAAAGTCATGAATGTTAAACTGTGGTCGAAAAACGGTAATTACGTCCACTGCGTGGTCGTTTACTCTTATTTACACAGACTGCTGTATATCACCTTGTCCGGATAGGAGGTGGGCGACTCAGCCACAGATGTAATATAATATCATGTCAGCCTATGTATAAACCCTAACAGTTTGTTCGACATTTGAAACTTGCATGTCAATTTTGTGATTTCCGCTGGTTCAACAAGATACCTTGAGTACAAATTATACTGGAGCTTAATACCAAAGCGTAAAATTAATAACATGTATATTTTTTATATTTTGCTGGAATATGTCAATAAGCACATCTGCCAAACATCAAACTTGATTTTGAAAATAGTATTACATAAAAACAACAAACCAATATATGGTTTAATTGAAGGAACCGATATCTAAAATCTTCAATATCTGTCATAACTCAACTAATCTAAAACAAATTCAATTCAAACTCAAATCAGAATTTCATGGAACTTCGCTAAGGGATATGATGAGATATTATCGGAAGAGTGAAATACAAAGATTACTTGATAAAAATCAGAGGAAAAAATCATTAAGGTCCTATTACTTGATACATCGGACTCGTAGAGTCGACACAAGAGAAAGCCCTGATCAATCTTATATAGGTATAGATCCGGATGTTATGTCCCATCCGTTTCATTCTAAACCAGTGAAGGGCGGATAAATATCCTTCACGGCGGCGCTAATGTAGAGATTATCCATTGCTAAGAGATCGTCTATATAGAGTTTGGTGAATGAGAAAAAACGAACTTTGGAATGGTTATATTTTGACAATTTCTGCATATACTTGTATTCATACGACAACAGAAAAAGGTCTACCAAACTAGTGCACACCTTGTACCCATGGGGATACATAGACGCTGTTGGTATATGGTATTGCCGAATTTCACATAGATATTGATAATGAGATCCCAAGAATGATACCTTTGACGTCCAGTAGAACTGAAGAAAGCGTTATATCTTCTGTCATTAATATACCGATGACTAGTTTCATTGAACACCGATATTATTAATGAATCAAGATGTTCAATGAGGTCCTGATGAGAAATAGTAATATAGATAGTCGAGAAATCCCCAATAGATACATGACTATTCTGTATATGTTATTTCCCATCAAGTTCGTAAGTATTCACATGCATTCGACATCCGCATTTCTTGAAATGACAGCAAAATAATTTCCCCAAAATGATTTTACTGTTTGCAGTCCTCTTGTTAACTTCTGGGTCCAGCTATAAATCTAGCGTTGTACAGTGTTTTATGCATTTTTGGAGTCCAGTACAATTTTGGTATATCGGTATGAGTGGTAGGAAGGGAAATATCTCTTTCTTTGACAAACTGTTGGCGTTTGAGTAAGATGTTTGGGTCATATCTCCGCAGAAATTTGGTACTGCTTTAGAAATCGAGTAGGCATAAGTAATCTGCCATTGGGATTGCTTGGCTGACGATGCTTAAGCTTCAAAATGATGCTAGTAACTCCGATGACGAAGGTTTAGGATCATTAGGCCAAAAGTTACTTTTATTACTTTTCAGGACCCTAGGGCGTAGCAAAGATATGAACACGACTGAATGGGTAAGATATTGCTTTTTATCTTTCGACGGATTCATTCTAGGCTGGGATTAGAAACTCCAATAAATTCCTTTCTGAGATATGGAGGCTGTTTATAATCTGCAAATCCCTTCTAGTCCTTCAGATATCATTAGATTAAAAATGTCAACCTTCGAATTCATACAAGTTCCTGCCACTTACGGCGTCACTATTACATACCTGCGAGTACAGAGATTAATTCAGAACGGCGACTGCCTACCGATGTTTGATTATGGTGCCCATAAAATCAAGAAAACTAAGACCCTCTAAAGCTTCAAGGCTATATGGAATCGCTATGAGCTAGCTGGACAACCCTTATCAAGTAAATATTCCCTTCAGTTCTAATTGTTCCCCCGACGTGTACCAAACCCCCAACCATAGGTCCACTACGCATATGCATCTCCAGAGAGCTGGACATAAAGCGATGTCCAGACGATCAAAGTTGGTCGATCGTCTAAACAAACACAGCGTGACTCTCTCATGTGAGATACTCATTGATATATGGAATTTCGCGCCAGACTGGATCGTGTACTAATTGCAGAACTGTACACATCACCACAGATAAACATTCGCGGGTCCAATTAAAGTGTAGATCTGGGTGTTGTTCAAGCGACGATATATAGGTTTTCAGCGAACATTGAAACATGCGGCATGTGATTATTGTAATACTATACGGGAATGCATTTGTACATTGATTTAAGGATATCCGCTGGTGGTTTTTGGCTTTGGCAGCAATTTTTCCTGTTTTTCCTATTGGATTATCTCCCTTTCCTAGGTTAAGATATAGGGATTTCCTTTAAAAGCCTTCTAGCCGAGAATTTTGCACACCAACATCCATCCAATTTGATAAATTTTGATAGACAATGTGATTATCTGCAAACGGTTAGAATATAAGAAAATGTTAAATACTATTTATATGATTTTTTCATGAATATGCTTCAAAACTAGGGCTATTCCCTATGATTTCTGGGTTATCAAATTGAGCATGGGGCAGTCCACTTGACGTTGCCTACAGCTAAAAAATGCACACCAACCTATATTTTTTTCTTTGTTTTTCCCCATATTACGCAATTATGAATACAACAACACACATTATTTAAAAAAGTTAATTACTTTGATTTACCACCAGCGCACATCCTTAAGGTTCCACGTTCCCTAGCGATAGGTTTTGGAAACGGTATCAATCTGTACAATCAAATTGCAATATATAAACGCATCAAGACGCATTATATATTATCTGGAAACGGTCCAGTTAGGAAATTAGAACTTTGGTGTCATTTTATTATTTCGAATTCTGAAACTAATTTTCACAATTCCAGTGAAGCTGCTTGTGAATCCGACTTTTCATATATTCTCGCTAATAAATTTCAGTCTTCAGTTTCTGATATTTTTAATGCTATCTGGCCTGGGCTTTTTGGGACTTGTTGTGGCCTTGGGTGGGGGGGGGCTCCCTGATTATTTTGCTTACCCCTTTAGCTAGGGAGATGAAACTTACCACACTATACCCTTGGGTCAAGCTCTACCAGAAAATGTAAAAATATCCAAGCTGGCCGCTTTGATGGCGTCACAGTGACGTCATTTTCAAAAACGGCATTTTTTTGGTCGATTTTTCGGTCAGATTTTCCGAGTTTTTTATTTATTCAACTTCTCCGCAAAACCTGCATGGTAAATTATTAAATATTAATGTGTTGTGAAATAAAATAGTTTTTGCCCGATTTTCATCGTGAAAAAGCAGAAATTTTTAAGAAATATGACAAAAACATTACTTTTCTGGGACTCCACGTGGCCGCCATCTTTAATTTTCCCATGATCATCTGATGCAAATAGGCTCAAAATGACCCCAATATGATAACCTATAAAGTCGCGGCGTTTTAGCTCTCCATTTTTGTCGTTCCGGAGATAGCACAGGAAGTTTGGTAGGGGCACATCCAGGCCAGGTAAGGTTAACCGAAAGCGTGCTACATTGAATAATTACTAAACAATTTACATTGCCAAAGCCGTTCATTTTCGTTCATCAAACACAATCTTCTTGCCTAGGTTATTGCCTATAACGTGACACACAGAAGGATATATATCCACCTTCCCTGAATTTTACGGAAACTACAGAGAGTCCGTGTGGGACATCATATTTTGCCCTAGAACTCTACAAAAGGCGAAAATGGTTGTAGTCAAGTCTACTTTTACAAAAGCCAGACGATTAGAAAGTTAGGCATCGATAAGTAGAGAATAATATCCCGATTCGGTGTGAAATGCGACCATTTCAATCATCTTCACAATATATTTCCTCAGAAAAAGACAAGAAATGGTTATACCAGCAAGCGCCTTCGCTCATGTTTTTTTGGGGGCAGATTTGATGAAAAATACCAGAAAGAACGATCATAGTTCGCAAGATCCTTCTGGCTACCTTTTGCAACTTGTGTCTAATTCCGCCTAACCTGGAGCTATGGGTCACATGAACATGATGTACTAGAAGATCGTCACGGTGTTCATATGAACACCCACAACAACTAAAGAAAACGACACGGAGATTACTTGCAAAATAGAATAGATATGACAATTGGAACATCATGCTGTATTTCTAGCAGCATTGAAAACGGCCGACCACTTCTCTCTTGCGAGATTGGAGCGATATGCAAGAGGTGGGAAAAATTGACGTCTGGTGACTAAAAAGCAACCATGACTCTACAGGAAAGTATTCGTCTACACCTAACATTCAGTTCCGAGAATACGGTGGATTCTCGGACGTAGCCTTAGTACCTCAGCCGCGTTTTTATTGTGATTGTTCATGTGGAGACTATGAAGTATCCACACGGCCCCTAGTACCGGCTTAAGCGGAATTAGATACGCTGTTGGTTGTTTGGAGTTTGGTGCTAACGTTATCCTGTGAATTAGGCATTTCGAGTATTAATGTGGAGATTCACCGTGGACGACGGCTGGTTATTGAAGGTCGGACCTGGACCTGACGCTGCCAATATCCATATTAAATGACCCTTGATAGACCCACTGAGGATGGACTTTCTCGCATGAATGTTAGCATTCAAACCACAACATGCAATATGTATAATATATACCATACACGTATTAGATATGACATTAGATACTTGGCCGTCTACCACAAAACGAATCCACGTCAGTAACCGAATTGCCTTTTCGTACGACACTTAGTACTGGTTGTGAGTATGCCAGAAATGAAAATTTAGAAAAAACACAGGCATGGGGATGTTCTTTAAGTACCAGTATCCAAATAAATTTCCAAGTCGCATTCTAGAGAATGATGTTTCTCAGTTAAGCTTTGACTGTGATTGTTCATTTGAACACCAGAGATGTAAAACACACGATGTTCAAACGGCCCCTAGTCCCGTGTTAAGCGCAATTAGACAAGTATTATTTTATCCAAATGAATTCCCAAGTCGGCGTTCAGAGCATAAGTAATACTTTGGTTGTGACTGTTCATTTGGAGATGGTAGATTGGAACAATATGCAAGAGGTCACAGGCCCGCGAGACAAGAGTTTTGGGGGGTGTGGGCGGTGGTATTACGGTGAAGTGTCGAAATATGGGGTCTCTATATATAACCCCATGCTTTATATAAATTAACATCAAGGCGTGAAACGGACTTTGGGTGAATCGAGAAATAAACAGTTTACCACCAAACAAAATACATCAGAATATTCTACAAGTATCACTTTATATATTCCCGTCGTCAAATTAGTAAATTTGTGCAATTTTTTACCTTTGCCGGGCGATTCAAAATCCAACCTAACTGTCCATCCATCTAGGAACAGTTAGATTATGGCGCGCTTCGTTCTCAATTCTCATTGGTCAGTCTCGACACGCCTCCGGCAAGAGAGGCCACGCACTGATCAGCTGTTGAGATTGACCAATCAGAATTGAGAACGAAGCCCGCCAGAATCTAACTGTTCCTAGATGGATGGACAGTTAGTTTGGATTTTGAATCGCCCGGCAAAGGTAAAAAATTGCACAAATTTACTAATTTGACGACAGGAATATATAAAGTGATACTTGTAGAATGAAATTCTGATGTATTTTGTTTGGTGGTAAACTGTTTATTTCTCGATTCACCCAAAGTCCGTTTCACGCCTTGATGTTGATTTATTTAAAGCATGGCGTTATATATAGAGACCCCATATTTCGACACTTCACCGTAATACCACCGCCCACACACCCCAAAACTCTTGTCTCGCGGGCCTGTGCAAGAGGTGGAACAAATCTGACAACGTCCAGCGACTGAAAAGCAACCATATGAAAGCTTCCCTCGACAAACTTTTATTGCTACTGTTAATGTGCAGATGATGAAGTTTCTACACGGCCCCTAGCACCGACTTAGATACGCTAGCTCGGAAGCTGTCATGATGGTCAGTTTAAACAAATAACTCATCTGATGTTAATGGATGTGCATCGAGGACGTCTGGTGAAGTAAACGCCTCAACATGGGATAAACCTGGTAAATGCAAGAATAACCAGAAAAGCTAACCTAGAAGTTCGTGACTATCAAATGGACCTGTTCGCGAGACAAGCCGAATTAGAAGCATGTTACGAAACCTAGCACCGCTGATCTTGGACAATCATATTTTGCCGTCAAATACCATCGTCTTTAGTCAGTGTATCAGACGATCTATTAGTATCGAAACAAGGGCTCGGTGAGTTGCCAAATAAAGATCTGGATATCAATAGACTGGAGGGTTCCCCGTAGCCGAACCATTCAGCAGGCCCACACAACTTCCTAAAACCAATCCGCTACGACTTATTCAGAAATAAGATGAAAAAGGCGATCCAGGGTTCGTATATGTAGAAAAAAATCAATAAACGCAGGGAACGTCTCTATCGGTTTCGCCACTTCTTTGGTGATCGTCAGAATTTTAATGGAAATTGAATATTCATGAAAATTCTGACGAGCCATCAAAGGAGTGGCGAAATCGGTCATTAGACTCACTAAGAAGGTCCAGATATATCGATAGCAAGCGTCAGATCCGACATTCAATATTCAGCCGTCGCCCATAGAGTGATCGTAAACCCTCAAGTAAAGTTTCCATCAAATGAAAGACCATTGCAAACTGTGTGGGAAAATATTTATTTTAATTTTTTACGATTTTATTACATAGAGTAAACTGCAATTAAAGCATGGTATTCTATGGTGATCTGTTGCAATCATATCTAGGTCCAGTGACGTCACACTGCCTTAATACATATATTTCGAACTTCGTATGCACTTTCCAGTGCTTGATTCAAGCTTAAGGTATGTATACTTTGAGTTTCAACATAGACTCACTGTTCCAATGTGCATGTTTCACCAAAATCTGGGAGATGGTGACTCATGAGTGGCAAGTCAATTTTGCATTCAATTTCCCAGATTTTGCAACATGCACATTGGAACAGTGAGTCTGTGTTGAAACTCCAGTCCCGTTTCTTAACGAGGAACCCAAATGAAATATCACACCTTCTGAATGAGTAGGGATATATTCCTGTCATCTTTACTCTGAAGATTTTGAAGCTGTCATAAAAATATTCTTACTAGTGGCAGGGATATTGTATTTTTTTCAAGATTTTAGTTCTGTTACACATTTTGCAGGCAAATGCGCTTTGATGAAGGCACATAGTTAACTAGACCAATAATAGACAAATAATGACATATTCTTTTCCAAAGTAATTTGAATTCTGATTGCTCGCGTTCCATTAACATCGCGTTTACTGCTGATTTGGGTTTCACTTTTGCCACATGGTTACCAATAATTTCAGAAATATAGTTGCCATAGAGAACGTTCGATTTTAGGAAGTAGTTAGAGGGTTTTTCCAGATCCTTGTTACTACATATGCAGTAATTAAAATCCTATGGTCTTCGGAATTTCCAGAAGAAAGCCCGTGTGACGTTGCTATGGTAGTCCTATTCTCAAAATAAATCAAATTATCAAACTTATAATTTACATAATGCTATAAATTAGCAATAGATCAATTTTAAAAGAGATTCGACTAATATTTCTTTAAATATTCCAGTATAAATTTAGCTCATTAACTGGAGTTCGTTTTGGGGACATCACCAAATCTTATTTACATAAATCCCTAAATATCGTATTTATATTCCAAAATCTAATATATCGACAGAGGAGTAAATGCATGCGGTAAACGGCATCTCACTCCGAATGTGAGAACTTTCTTATCACGATCATAAGGGTTCCTCTTTAAATTGCCAAGGTATGTCAAATTGTACAACTAGGGACGTCTGGAATTGTGTTTATGAAAACCAAAGGACATCAACATTAGATATGCTCATACAAAATAACATTTTTGTGTTAACCATTGTTCAATAATTACAATAGCGGCAATACAATAACTGTGCAACCATTTTTACCACAATGTAGTTTGACTGAGTGTAAATCTAAGGCAGTTTCAGTCAGAGTATGTATGCAAAGATGCTGAATATGAAAAGCGATATCGTGGATGCAATCACAATCCCAGAGGCACTGTAGCGCTCACACATGGGCGGGGTAAATCCGTCTGCAAAAACGATGATCAGATCAGCAGTGCGCGCGTCGCAATGCCGTCGTACGGGTGTCTCAATGCACGACGTCGTCTCGTGAAGATATCTGTGGAAGATAATCAATGGTAGCTCGATTATTTTTCATCGCAACTCAAACAATAGCATCATAATCAATCATAACTCGATTACATTTAGTCGCACCACAGAGAATTGTACAATAATCACGATACTCGATGACTTCTCGTTGCACTTTAGAAAATATCACCGTAATCAACGATCAACTCGATTAAATTTCGTCGCACGTCAGAGAAAAACACCCTATTCTGGAAGTGAGATCATTCTGGTGTCGTCTGCAGTGTTGAGCGCAGTATCGTATGCAGAATGTATCCAAAAATGTTACAGTATATTTCTGTTAGAAAAAATCTTCTCTATCACTTTAAGCTCGCAGCTCAGTCGAATATATTGTAAACATAGGCGGAATCTATTAAAATGAACAGATTCAGCATGTTATTCTTATATGTCGAGCATATAAGACTATTTGGAGGGGATGTCTCAGCACTGACTGAGACAAATTACTCAGTCAACCGCCTGTAGTGTCAAACCCTGACCCTCTTTCAAACTTTTTTAGGGAAACTTATTTCAGACTCAAAATGTCAACTTGGAAGGGTTGAACCGAAGATACTGAATCCACTTAGCGAGCTGACCAAAATATAGAAATAGGCAGACCAGAAATATGCAGTCAGTATCATTGCCTGTGCCGTCATATGACTTCTTGTCAGTACGTCAGCAACGTTTTCCACCACTCGTATAATGTTGCATTTAAACGTAACTTGTGTCTACTTCCACTTAACCCTGGGCTAGGGGCCGTTTGAATATTATGAGATTTATATCCTCAAGCTGTTCAAATGAACACGCTCTATCAAAGCTTGAAAAATAATACTCAAGAAAGCGAATTGGAAATTCAATTAGATAAAAGAATAATAGACAATGATCCCAATGATTAGGGATTTTGTGTGAAGAATATCATCATGTCTTGCTGACATCATTGACAACATCTGATCGTTCTCTTGCAAAAAGCATGTGTTTTTATTATTTTCATTACAAACACAAGTCAGATATGACGCTTGCAATATGTATATATCCGTTTTGAATGTTTTCACCAGCGAGCGTAGTCCGTTTTTCATATGAGATATTCACCAGCGAGTGTAGGCATGTGTGAATATGAGAGTTTGGAAGTTTTGTGCATTTCAAATTTGTTTTTACCAGCTCTTGTAATCAGTTTTGACAATTTGGCGTCAGATTCACCATCACACATTACATATTATAGTGGTCACAGTTCAAACTATCAATTATACCCTGTTTCTGTTTTGGGAGACTTCAATACTGTTTATTCTGATTAAGCAAAATATGAGCTGGTAATTTGATGAGAAGATGATAAAAACAAAATGATGTCTTGCAAGCATTATGGACCACTGATGACCACTTCTGTATAGCAATAACCCAGCTTGACTGTCGGCTCTGCTGTGTGTGTTGCACTTTGGGTCATTTAGTGCTGAAATGCATCCTAACGAATTGTGACGTTCAAATGTGGTACGATTCGTCAAGCCACAGATTTACGATTCACTGTTTTTTCGTCAAGTAAAATAAATGTATTGAATATACAGAGGAAAAATAAAAACACAGTTGAGGCGATATTCAATAATAGCTTAATTCTTCATACAGCCACCTGTCGCAGTCACAGGATCACGAGAGGTAAATATACCATCCTAAGAAGTGAAATCAATTAGCGAATAGAAGCGCTTAGAAATTACATTTATTCGCGAGGAATTTTATCATCTAGAAAAATCCAGGTTTTGACGCTCGACACATTACCCGGTTACATAAATTCTACCACTCTAGTTGTACTTTACGCAACATTAATCTCACGAACCCCCTGGGACAATCTGCAGTTGTTTAAGTGCATTTCGACACCACTTTGGCAATGTAATTAAAGATGACTCGAGCTATTTTAGATACGTTTGCAGAAAGGATTTGACAAACAGGAAGATGTTTTCCATTTTTAACAGATTTATTATTCTTAATGAAGGAGTATATTCACCATAGGTGTTGGCCTTCGTGAATCATACTAATGTCCAAATCTAATATTACGGCACCCGGGAAATGTAGATGCAAATATCAGGCATATTAGTGACCATGGCGCCTGTGTTCATCGACAGAAAAATACCCTGGATCCGAGTAACACCCTATTGTTTACTGCGTTCTGCTTAAAAAAAAAGAATAGTATAAGGGGTATATTAGAAGGGAAACTGTACCATGTGGAATAGACCGATGGTGCCCTTGTTGATTTTCAGTACTCGCATTTTTTTAAGATCACACAGAACTGGGAATATTTTCCTACTGCAGCAATGTCGTGAAGTATTATTGAACATAATGTCCATAATATTGTTGTATGGACATTTCAGTCAAACGGTTGACCGCTTCTCTCTTGTAGGAAACCATCTTTTGTTTTTATTATTTTTATTTGGTGATAACTTTCGGATTACCACAAATGGTTACCATGATATTTATACTATTAAAACACATATAAGGGAAGTGAGAGGAGGGGCCGACATAGTGACTGAGCCACATGACTTCACATCATAGTATCCTGGTTAACCTATTCTAAAGCACATACCAAGAATCTAACGGTTCGTGATATGTGTTGTATCTCAGGTACCCTTTTATTGTACCTGTTCATGTGGCAACTTGAATCACATGACCACACGGCTCCTAGCACCGGCATAAGCGGTATTAGATACAAATCTAGAGAGCTATGATGGAAATGCTCCGACAAATCGTATACTGGTAATTGGTGAGCTGTGTCGCTGTGACAATTTCTACACTGTTGATTGGTGAGCTGTATCATCGTCAGATGAAAATGACGGCATTTAAGGGAGTAGAGGACGTTCATTTCCCTGCTCTTATGGGGCTACAACATGGTCATTTGTCAAATTTTTCAAAACAAGCTGAATTTCCTAACAAAAGTACCCAGA
>JAVTVY010046355.1:0-21632 GCA_036873755.1 Hanleya hanleyi | reverse complement strand
TTCAAACATAATCCGAGCTGGGTGGGTTGTAGGGCTGAGGGGGACCTAATTCTTACTCAAATTTACCAACAGCCATTCAAGTGCACCTCTTGCCTCTTGTTGGCAACTTTTAAATGCTACTGTAATTAGTGTTAGAGTACCGGTACATGTATTTTGTGAAAATATTTCATATGATTTATCAAAACTTCAAATGCATGTATAAACAAGTGTAGGTCTATCATCTCTGTTCTTTATAAATGTATGGGAGATATAATCACGAAGGATGCGTTCTGGATCAGTGAAAGTGAAAACCCTTTTTTGACATTTCTGTTTTACAGTTTTATGCCATATATATTTGGAAAGCTTGAATTACATATATTAATAATCCATCGAGTACAGTAATGGTGTTTCATACTCCCTTGAATAAGTAGATTCACATGATTGTAATCAAACAATACTGGTAATATGAGTTATACATGTATGCCTATTTATATAATATATTAATATTTTTATAGAAGGAAGATGCCAGAATCAAAAGTTACGATGTACTGGAACACCTCACTCGAACAGAAGATGGTGTGAAGTATGGTGTGAATTCCTGCAACACCACAGATTTTATTTGCAGAAAGGATGTAAGTACTTCTTTTGTTTGATTTATAACTTTAGAGCCCCAAAGAACCTTATTCGTTTGGAGTTAAAAATACTGGCTTTCCTTGCCTTCCAGTTCTTTGTATAGCTTGCCCATGCAGCTGTAAAGAATCATGAAACTCTAACGCCACCTGGGAAAGTTGTTGATTGTCAAACCAGGCTTTTTCTTTCAATGTCAAGAAAAACAGACAATGACTTCCAAGTATGCATTGCATGGTATGAATTGGTACAAAATTTAAAGAAAAAAGCCTAATTGTGGGCAGAGAAGAGCTCATCAGAAGATAGCAGACATTCATTTTCGTCCCCTGCAGCACTATGACCTAAATAATTTCTATACAAAAGGTCACTTCATCTATTCTCTGTTGAGAATCATTTCTCTGGATCATTGAGTGCATTTCATATCCCATTTCACCAGTTGAGATGTAAAAGTCTCAACCTGTGATTGCCTCAGTCCTCGCTTTAAGGAGTGCTGATGGTAACCTCTCAACAGGTTACCATGAAATCTACACTGGTAACCTATGGCAACCTATTGCATAATTATTAACCTATTGTCAATTATCAGTCAAAATTATGGGGACCTGAAAATAGGTTACCACTATTTTTCATATGGCAACGTCCAGGCAACCCGAAAACAGGTTACCACCGGTGGCCTGTGCCTTATAGTGTAATTTAAATTGGGTACCCTTGTAGGAGTGGGTGAGTGAGTAGTAGGGTTTAGCATCGTTTTCAACCTTGTTTCAATCCTATCACGACTGTGCCTACATGTACCATAACACGAGAGTGCTCACAGTTCCTATTACCCTGGACACTGATTAGTCCAGCCAGTACAGCACCCGGTCTCCTGTCCAAGTATTGGCCGAGCTTAACAATGCTTAACTTTATTCGACAAGAACCGGTGTGTTACCCTTGTAGGGTTACTGTATTCTGTTGTTAACTGTAAATCTGGTAAATTGTGAAGGCCTGATGAATAAGAACATCTGCCCTACAAGCCATGTGGTTTGGGTTCAATCTCAAGCCGCAGGAGTCAAAATTTACACATGTCTGCCTCCCCCTGACAGATAATTTTATAAAAAGACAGGTAGCCAATAATTTTTTTATTTTTATTTTGGTGTTCAAAATATATCTTTGACAAAATTCATTCAAACAGCTGCAAATTAGTGCATGGAAACAAGGTGTCATTACTTTATTGGTAACGTGTAGCTGCTTTGTCGTTAATTGTGAATTACATGTACTCGACAATTTCAACGACCGCTTGTTCAGGTAATTCTTAAAGGTGTCGGGTACACTTTTTGATCTGCTGTCTCGTGTGACTGTTAAATTAGTTTTAATATTTCGACTCCTGGGCCGGGTCAGCTTGAAAATTGTAACTTGTTGCTTATTAATTTGGACTTAGTTTTAAGAGGATAGATCAAAGGCTGGGGTCCCTGTGTCAGGATAACATTCAGCCTGGGGGGTCGGAAAGGACTACACTGATATTGGGGCCTGTCTGGAACATAAAATAAATTCTAAAAAAAACTTACCGGTATCAGAGTTTTCTGAAATTTGGTTCTATCCCAAAATGCTCATGTATTTGGGGCGGGGGATCACTACGAGTCAGTTGGAATTGCCTTTTTATGACAGTCTGACCACCGGGGGCAGCACCATTCATACCCATTCACATCCTGGGGTCAAATCACAATTGTCAATCTTTGGGGACTTCTGTCACTCGGATTTTTATTAACGTTGCTTCTCTGTTGTTTCACAGCTGAAAGAGTCAAGTGGGACTTAATACGAAGAGCCCGAGGAGCCAGAGTCCCTTGATATTAATCACCCTCACAGATGGCTGAACTGTCAACAACAGTTTCAGTGTTAGAAATATCAGCTGGAAGTGAAATCACGGATGCCATGCAGCTCTTGCTCCTTAGTTTAAATGAAGTACCGTATTAACTTTTGTTGAATTTTTGGCTACAACATACATCTGAAATCGATTGGAACTTTTCTTATAGAACTTGGAACCCAATACAATTCTTGAATGAATTAGGTACAGTATCTATATAGATTTATTCAGTACTTTGAATGTACATAATTTTTACCCATTGTAAAATATCGAATGAGATAATGAAGGTTTTAGGCTCATTTATATTTTGATCAGATTATTATATAGAAGATCATATATGTATCTATTTGAGTTTTTTTACATTTGCTCTAATCAGTTTTGGAAAATGTATGATAATATCAATTCACGGTTTAGTCGTACATGTAATTTCCTACACTATAGTATGTTGGAGTTTGGGAGCATATCTCTACTAATTGAGCGGAAGCCAGAAAGTTCTGACGGCTTACAAACCGCCGTTTATAATTGAAGTGGTCGAGGAAACACAGATCAGTGAGATATCTGATAATTAATACAGTGTCTGTTAGACCAAGTGGTTAGCACTTCAAGATTTAATTGTACTCTCAAATATAGTTTGATTCACGCGGCGTATTATAGAAACGCGTATATATACAATTGTCTTCTGTTAAATGTTAAATGTGGATTAAGCAAAAGCTTCAAATAGATAAGTGTTTGTACAGTAGCAGGGTGATTGAAAGAGTCCACAGCTGTGCTTAGTTAATGAACAGCGAGCAAGTGGTCATTCCGGTAGCGTCTCTAAGTGTTTGAATCCTGTGAAATTAGAGTTTCGTACCAGGCTGTGTTTAAGTACTTGTTTGCTCAGCTCTATTTAAAGTTCGATAATAATTAAGCATTAAGACCAGAGCTTCATTTCGTACAGACGTTTTCGGTTATATTATGTGATCTGTTGTACCTTGTCTATGTTGGATGCAGAAAGTAAACATCATCAACTTATATCATCACAACGAGTTGTCTTGTAGTTCTTTGGCTTTGACTGAAGACGAACATACGGAACCAGGGTTATATAGAGACAATCCCCGTTGTCTATCACCTTCACGTAATCAACTGATAGGACACTAAAATTCTATATTGGCGACCCCCAGACGAGATACTACAAGGCAAGACAGGTATGGCAGATCAGGCCGTGCGAGTGCAAGATCTGCAGGCCATAGCACAGGGCGTAACAACATTAGTAAACGCCGTGCGTGCTGACAATTCAGCTCACGAACAATCAAGAGTACATCGAGAGAGGTTACGAAATCACGTTGCGGCTATTCGTAAATGTGATGGACTCATTCCGGCCGAGGTGCGCGACTGGTTAGAGGAATGCAACACGGCGATACGGGATGTTCGAGACATCAATGGAAGTCCAGCACATTTGGCGATATGGACGACAGCCGGAGGTCTCCGAAGGGAGATCGATTTATTTTTTGAGGACAAGGGCAATGCCACCGTAACTTGGGAAGCAATTAGGCAACATGTGGTAACGGCATTTGTATCCACAAATGAAGATGAGAGATTAAAATGTGAGTTAGAAACGATTCACCAGAGACCAGGAGAAACTGTGTATACGTACAATAGGCGATTTCGGGACTTGGCTAGACGTGCATATCCAGATGTAAATGAAGACTCGAAACGTGTCATACTTCGTGCTTATATCAGGTCACTACAGGATAAGCAGTTGGCACGCAAAATCGTGATGAACAAACGGGCCGAAGATGTAAATGCGGCTATGACCTATATCGAGGATCAAGCATCCCGGTTAGACTTACTATCTACTATGAACTTAGACGAAGCAGTGCCGATGGAAGTTGACGCTTCTCAGGACTCTGTCGAGAGATGTTTAGAGGAAATCCGACAGAACCGAGGTGTCATAGAGGCACATCAGAAATTAGTGAACAATCGATTGAGCCGGTTAGAATGTGATCAACGCCGACTGCAGGAAAATACCACGATGCGAGCCCGGAGTGATCAGCGAATGCCAACTACACGAAACAATGGTTCGAGACGTGCCAATCAGAGACAACCAATCACCTGTTGGAGATGCGAGCAGACCGGACACAGAATGGCGGTATGTCGTAATCCACCTAGTCCACGCTTCCAAACAACTCATGAGCAGGCGGGAAACGGCAGAGGGCCGAGCGCTCGATCATTCCAGGGAGGTTCTCGGCCCAATTAAAGTTAGATGGACAAACTATTACCGCACTGATTGACACGGGGGCGTCAACGTCACTACTACGTGCTGATGTGTGGCACAAACTATCTGGGAAGGGACCACTTAAGAAAACTGGTATAATATATGCTGTGAATGAGCAGCCTCTGAAGGTTTTGGGACAAACTGAAGTCAAATTTCTAAACGCGTCTCCTGTACCGATTGTGGTGGTTCCGGAGATGTTTCACCAGTGTATTTTGGGGTCTGATGCCTTACATATTGGAAAAGCTCAATTGGACTATCCAAAAAGTCATATGCGATGGTTCGGTCGATTATACAAGTTAACGTCGACTGGACAACTGGGGGATATCGACGCTACAGGAAGTGTTTACGAAACCACGGGAAACAGAGAGATCGATGAAGTGTTACACGAATACCGAGATGTTTTCGACGTGTCAAAGAAACCAGGTGCAGGGAGACACCCGAGAGTGCAGTGTACCATACCTACCGGAAATCACCCACCTATCAGGCAGCGTGCGTACAGAATGCCCTTGATGAAACAGCATGTACCAAATAAAGGAGATGTTACAGGCAGGTGTTATACGACCATCTTCATCACCTTGGGCGTCACCTATCACACTGGTACCGAAGAAGGATGGAACGATCAGGTTCGCCATCGATTACAGGAAATTGAACTCTGTAACACGTAGGGACAGTTATCCATTACCTTTGATTTCAGACATTTTTGAATCTCTGCGTGGTGCATCTGTGTTCACAACAACTCTAGACCTTAAGTCTGGATATTGGCAAATACCTGTCGCACCTGAAGACATTGAAAAAACTGCATTTACCTGCTCAGAGGGTTTATTTGAGTGGAATTCCATGCCATTTGGATTTTGTAACTCAGGTGCGGTTTTCCAAAGAGCCATGAATGACATTTTTCGAGATTATGTCGGTAAGTTTGTTGTTGTGTATGTTGATGACATCGTTATATATTCACGCAATGAAACTGAGCATGCTTATCATCTAAAACTAGTCTTGGAACGGTTATTAGAGTATAACTTACAGCTCAAAAGAAAGAAGTGTGTCTTTGCTGCCAGATCAGTAGATTTATTGGGGTATCACATTTCACAGCATGGTATTTCCCCACAAGATCAGAAAATTCAAGCTATCCGTGACATGTTCCCTCCCACTTCTGTAGAGGAAGTACGTTCTATTCTTGGCATGTCAGGATATTATCGTGCATGTGTCCCCAATTATGCTAACCTGGTAGAGCCTCTCGTGTCCTTGACACGGAAGCATGTGAGGGTCAAATGGGGTCAGCCCCAACAGAATGCATTTGATGAGGTGAAACGCTTCTTATGCAGTGATAGTGTACTAGCTTATCCAAACCCACAGAAGCCATACAAATTATTTACTGATGCATCCAACTATGCAGTAGGTGCGATTTTAGTGCAAGATGAGCAAGGTGTTGACCGAGTCATACAGTATGTGTCGGCCACCTTAAAAGATAGCCAGTTGAATTGGCCTGTCATAGAAAAAGAGGGCTATTCTGTAGTCTATGCATTGACAAAGCTAAGGCCATACCTCTATGGCGCAGAATTTGTGGTTTACACTGATCATAAACCGTTGAAAAGTCTCTTTCTTGGTGAAGTTCGGAACACTAAGGTTCAACGATGGGCAGTTTTGATAGCTGAGTATGGGTGTAAGATTGAATACATCAAAGGAAGCAAGAATGTCCGAGCAGACATGCTTTCAAGAATTCGAACACCTTATGAAGTTGCAACATTTGATACTAATGATTACATTATACCTGAGGTACCTGAGGGTGTCCTACCGTACGTGCCAATATCGGTATATGATGTTGATGAAGTGACACTTCGCCAGGAACAAAAACGGGAGTTCCCCACTCTATTTACTGTTCCATCAGAGGAACATATGGTGCACAATGAAATAGTATATTCCACGAGATGTGCCTCGGCAGCTGATGCTGAATATCCCCGTGTGATCTTGCCGACCAGGTTTCGTAACCAGGTAATGGAGCAGGCACACCTTCGCGCAGGTCACCAAGGACTCTATAAGACCTTAGGTCTAGTCCGAGATGCATTCGTTTGGAAGGGCATGCGCAAAGACATTATGCGTATGTTGGACCGTTGTGCAACTTGTCAGGTAAATAGACGGGTGCGTAGTCGCCCAAAGTACACTGAAATGCCCATGCCAAAATATCCAGGTCAGATTGTTGGTATGGATTTGATCGGTCCACTGACTCGATCAAATAAAGGCCATTCGTACATCTTGACGATAGTAGATCATTATTCAGCTTGGGCTGAAGCTTTTCCTATACGTTCGAAAACAGCTGAAAATGTGGAGGATAAATTTCTGGAAGAACACTGTTCTAGACATGGAATTCCGGAGATTGTGATTACCGATCTTGAAAAGGAATTCAATTCTAATGAGTTGAGAGAAAAATTCAAGTTGCTAGGAATAGATCACAGGCGCACGTCCCCGTATCATCCTCAAACTAACGGTAAAACTGAACGTTTCAATCGAACCCTTAAGGAAATTCTCCAGAAGTTGGTCAATAATCAGTCTCGACATTGAGAAAGTGAACTCAGTTCAGCTTTGTTAGCTTATCGCAACACAAGACATGCCATAACTACGTACACGCCCTTTTATTTAACGTATGGGCGTCGTGCACGTTTACCATTCTCCCTACCTGTAGATGCTTCACAAGATCTTAGTGACCGTTTAAGTCATGTGAGCAATGCACTTCACAAGGCACGTGAAGCGACTGAAAAATCACGATTGTACCATCGTGAACAAATTAATCACCGAGCACGGGAGGGCGTGTTCAAGGTGGGCGACTCTGTGGTTGTTCATGCAGATGAACGAATCAAACTTACAGCTCAGTGTGATCCGCAGTATGAAATATTTAAGATTAACGGACCGGTAGCCCATATTCGACACCAGAGGTCAGGGAAAACTAGAGTAGTTAATGTCTCTAAGCTTCGAGTTGTCGATCCTCAGATTGTTTGGGATAATGTTCAGCCACGCCCCCGTCGTAACCCTGAGATAGGTACGCGGCAGAGTCTGAACAGAGCAGAACGCCAGTTTAACGTAGCTCCCGAGCAAGTTGAGACGCCCACGTCGCATGATAGGCAGTTGTCAAACTCCTCCCCTTCTCCGAATGATGAATCTACCAGTCAGTCCCCTAATACACTTGAAATTCCCGATGATACGGCAATTAATAATGAAAGTCAAGTGCCTGATGTAGAAGATCCGCCTAATGCGGATGACACGTCGTCTGATATGGACGAGGAAACCCCCAATGAGCCAGACTCCTCGAATGAAATGGACGACTCACCGCATGGTTATTACTTGCGCAAGCGCAAACCTCCAGCCTTGAGTTCTCCTATAATCAGAAATAAACACCGTCGCACGTACACTTTTCGATACCAGTGGCTATGACAGGGATCATGTTGCTCGTAGTATATGTTTTGGCTATTACGGTCCCATTGGGATGGACTGCTATAACCCCACTGCGGAATGGCATCCTTGTTACTGGACAGGTCCCTATTAGTTTGGTCAAGGCTGAGTGGACAGTTGTTGTGACTATTACGCCACCGGTATTCCCTGAGAATTTTCGTGCACATGTCCAAGAACTTTATCGTATGGTTAACGTCTCGTTTGATCACCAGTATATTGAACGTTCCGACATGTTACCTTGGTTGCATCGATTCCAGCATCTTGCGGTTCAGGTCGAGCAAGCTGATATCGACCGTACATCTCCCCCTCGATTTCGAAGGGCGTTACTAGATGTAGTGGGTGAAATTGGATCCGCCTTGTTTGGGGTAGCAACGACCCGGGATGTTAATAAGTTAAGAGAACTGGTACAAACCACGTTAACGGCCGCCCATGGCATAGCTCATTTTGCAAATGAACTTGCGTCTGGAGTACATCACGCCTTTGATGAGATTGCACTTAATCGCGATCGAATTAATCAACTTTCAAATGCTATGATTAACCTTACGCAATATCTAAATGATTTCACTCAGTCAGTTAGAGCGTCGCAGGTACAGATGTGGCGACGTATTCTTCTCGTATTAAAGTTTAACCATATCTTGGATGCCATGGAATTAACCATGCAAACGTACAATGAAGCCCGTTTACAATACCAACGACAGTACGCCTCCGTGGAATTGGGTAGACTGACTGAGGAATTATTTCCATCATTGGAATTGCGAAAAGTACAAGACCTGTTACCAATAGGAGTTCAACTTATTGAGCCGTACATATGGTATTATCAGCATGTACTTGTGCAATCGATGTGGCTACATGATGGTGTCGATTCTCTGCATTACGTGGCCACTCTCCCACTTGTTGACAATGGTGCCTATGTCGAGTATAACATAAGGTCATGGGCTATGCCCTTACGTGCCCCCAGTCAGTTAATGAAAGTCATGTTATCCGCGGAACATATTGGGTTAAATACGCGGACAGGTTGGTACTTTCACCCTGCACGGTGTATGGGACGTACACCGAAGGTTTGTTATGGCAACGCCATGATGGCGTCACAGCATATACCTTGTATTGTGAGTATCTTATCAAATGTCACTAGTGATCTATGTCTGGTTCAGTTGAGTCAAACTAACGATACAACAAGTAAGATATTTGAACTTGCCCCAGGTGAATTTATTGTGCAGACATTTGGAGAAAATATTCAAGAACATTGTGACGGTGTTCCTACGATGACACACACTCTAGGTGCAGGACTCTATTTGCTAAGTCCTAATAATTGTACTTTTAGTGGTGTGGATTGGAAGTTAAGTCAGGTGAAAGTGATGACTCAAATGGTTTCTTTGCTAGCAACTGTCGTTTCCTTACCACCTGTCGACATACCTACCATTCTGAATGAGTCTAACATACTAACCTCGCTAAAACTTACACCCTGGCATGACCTTCGTAAGGTGAAATATGTGCCCCTTAAGCCGTTACGACCAGTGGAGTTAGAATACGGGTCCACTGTGTCGTTTTCCGAGATTTTGACGTACGTATTTGGTTCAATTTTGTTTGTATGCATACTGTCTTTTATTATTTTTCGTATTATGCAACGTTGCAAGCTGTGTAAATTTTCTTGTATTCCTTGTTTTGATTGTTTTTCGAAGACTCTAGAGCAAACTTCGGTATCATCTGGTGTTAACACGCCTATGGCGGTTTTGTCCCGGGTCCGGCCGGCCTGTGGATTTGATTTTCCCCAACCTTCGGTTGACATTATATTGGAAAACTGAGTTGAATGCCATTCTGCAGAATGGACATTTAACTTCCGGTAGGGAAGGTATGTGAAATTTCAAGTGAATGTTAGAGGAGTGCACGCCTTAAAAGCATTTATTTGATTTCATATTTCCCTGACCATCTTTTTAATGGCTTATTTTAACCTAGTATTAATTCATGATTTGATAATTTTGCTTTTGTTTTGTTCGAACATTTTTCATTGTTATTCTTTGGTATCTGATATATCTATTTTTGAATTCATTGTTTGATGTTGGAAAGAGAGTTAAATGTCATCCCTGCAGGATGGACATTTAACTTCCGGTGGGAAGGATATGTAAAATATCGAATGAGATAATGAAGGTTTTAGGCTCATTTATATTTTGATCAGATTATTATATAGAAGATCATATATGTGATCATATATGTGATTTATTTGAGTTTTTTTACATTTGCTCTAATCAGTTTTGGAAAATGTATGATAATATCAATTCACGGTTTAGTCGTACATGTAATTTCCTACACTATAGTATGTTGGAGTTTGGGAGCATATCTCTACTAATTGAGCGGAAGCCAGAAAGTTCTGACGGCTTACAAACCGCCGTTTATAATTGAAGTGGTCGAGGAAACACAGATCAGTGAGATATCTGATAATTAATACAGTGTCTGTTAGACCAAGTGGTTAGCACTTCAAGATTTAATTGTACTCTCAAATATAGTTTGATTCACGCGGCGTATTATAGAAACGCGTATATATACAATTGTCTTCTGTTAAATGTTAAATGTGGATTAAGCAAAAGCTTCAAATAGATAAGTGTTTGTACAGTAGCAGGGTGATTGAAAGAGCCCACAGCTGTGCTTAGTTAATGAACAGCGAGCAAGTGGTCATTCCGGTAGCGTCTCTAATTAAGTGTTTGAATCCTGTGAAATTAGAGTTTCGTACCAGGCTGTGTTTAAGTACTTGTTTGCTCAGCTCTATTTAAAGTTCGAGTTATATTACAATAATTAAGCATTAAGACCAGAGCTTCATTTCGTACAGACGTTTTCGGTTATATTATGTGATCTGTTGTACCTTGTCTATGTTGGATGCAGAAAGTAAACATCATCAACTTATATCATCACAACGAGTTGTCTTGTAGTTCTTTGGCTTTGACTGAAGACGAACATACGGAACCAGGGTTATATAGAGACGATCCCCGCTGTCTATCACCTTCACGTAATCAACTGATAGGACACTAACATTCTATACCATGTGCATTCCATGATTTCGGGGGCATTCTGACACTCTGCATGCTTTGACACTCTCTCTACCTCATATAAATTTCTCCTTAACAGCGCTTTGACACTGAACTTCAAGCACATCATTCTACCACTCCACTTCATCATTTCACCTGAGGTACAGTTTTGTGGAGAAATTATTTGATTTTGATAGCTGAAACGAACCAGAACCGGATAGTTACGAAACATATCAAACCTTAAGTCCTATCCCAATTTGACACTGGACTTGACTTACATTCGTCCCTAACACGGCTTTGACACTGAACTTCAATCACATCATTCTCCAACACCGGTACTGTTTTTGTACTACAGGTGCATTGGTGACTAACGCGACTCATTGCAGGACTGCTGGTACAATCGTCTGTAACGCCGCTTGAGGATTACTATTAATACATTCCTCTTTTACTCCCTTTTGCAGTGGACTGCAGGTAGATTGATGCATAAGGACATTTTGATAGTGGAATTAACATACATTCTTCCTTAAACCCGCTTTGAGACTGGAACACAGATACATTGTTCGATAATCTGCCTTTGATACCGGAATACATGTACAATGCTCCCTAACCCTGTTTAAAGACAACTATTGACAAACGTACCTCCCTAAACCTGCTCTTACCCTCGATGAGCTGGACAGTGTTCCCTAACCCCGCTTAAGACACTGGAGTTGATGTACATTACTGTGTAACATCGCTTTCACAGTCGGTTTGACAGTATGTTATTTCATTTAGTGTGAATGTGGGCGCAATGTATCGTCATCTGTGAAATAAGTTAAGCCTGACAATATTTGAGACTATCGCTGTTATATTCCGTTTAATGTGAGAGTGTCCCTACACTGTGCCATCATGAAAAGTATAGAGAATTAATGTCGTTTGTAGACTGTCGCTTTATAAAATATACATATCTGATGAAGTGTCGTTTATAGACTGTCGCTTTATCAAATATACATATATGATGAAGTGTCAATTTCAGACTGTCGCTTTAAAAAATATACATCGCTTTCAAAGTGTCGTTTTCAGACTGTCGTTTTTGTGCTAGTCCGCCATATGTGTCCTTTTAGCACTTCCATCTTAGAAGTAAGAATGGCCCTGACGATATTTCTAAGCGTGGCTGTTCGTAGATGATTCAGTGAAAGTGTCGTTTTAGAGTCTCGTTATAGAAAATCGTCCTGGGAGAAGAATAGTCCTGGTACCTCACATGTGTCGTTTTAAAACTGTCGTCTTATGGAAGAGAGTAAATATACATATCTGACGAATGTCGTTTATAGGGTGTCGCTTTATCAAATATATATATCTGATGAAGTGTCGCTTTTGGACTGTCGCTTTAAAAAATATACATCACTTTCAAAGTGTCATATTTAGACTGTCGTTTTGGGAGAAGAGTGGTGCTAGTCAGCCATACATGTAGGTGTCCTTTTAGCACTGTCATCTTGGAAGTAAGAATGTCCCTGACAATATTTCTAAGCATGGCTCTTCTTAGATGATTCAGTGAAAGTGTCGTTTTAGAGCGTCGTTATAGAAATTCATCCTGGAAGAAGAATAGTCCTGGTACCTCACATATCGTCATATGGAAGGGGGTAATTCCCCTGTCGAGAGAAACTGTACATACTATACATATCTTTCAAAGTGTCGTTCGAACAAGATCTTTATTGGTATTCATATGTAACATCACCATCAAGGCGTGACTGAAATAATATATTTTCTAGAAAATGACATGGAATTTTTTTATTTGTGATAGGGATTGCTGATCAGTGATACGACAATAGGACGTCTTGAGGACTTGTCTGCCTCGTTGTAAACTGTTGACCGTTTCTCTCTTGTGAGAAACTAGCGTTCATGTATATATTAATAGTTTCTGCCTTCTTGGATTTAGAAGCTAACAGTGTCTTATAAATAGTGTTATACGAATATAGACTCGGTAATTCTTTATGGAAGACGGCTTGCCACTGAATGGCGGGCCTGACGCGTGTCACTTACAAAACTCCACTCTAACCAAAGTGACGTTTTCCAAGGACATACAACACGTCATTTGGAATGCACAAATCACAAACAGTAATGTTGTACTGGGTATATTATTCCATTCACACAAGCGATATCATGTAAAGAGTTATACACTCCAAAATAGATATTCGGAGTTGTAATAAGTGAACGATTCGGACAAGATGACTATCAATTTTATTCGTGAAACAAGTTGTAGTAAAAATGCAGAAGACTGGAATGAACGTTAAATGGCGCTTAACAAATGACAACGATAAGCCACAAGACAAATGGCGCACACGGTGTATTTAATGTATAAATAATGTATAAGGTTTGTGTTCATTTTAGGAATGAGCCAATGGTGTTCATTTTAGGAATGAGCCAATTTCACGGTGACCATCGTCGGTATAGAGATTAATAACCCGTCGTATATTAGAGTGGAAAAACAGTACCGAGCCGTAATGATGACAGCTCAGATCACCGACATTCATCAGAAACACCGTTATTTGAGATTAATATGTAATCATTCCGATATCTCGGCCATGCGTTAAAGCATCAGGCAGCGGACATAATGGCAAATTTTCTAGCTAAATTTGTCAAATTTCGTGCTGGAAAATGTTTTTTTTTATACTCCATTGAACATTAATTCAACTAAATCCGAACAACGCGTATGCTAACTAAATGTTTTGAAAACCTATTCCAGAGTATTGTGTCCAATTTCGTAGCTTTATGCCAATTAACGAAGAGGTTATTAGAAATACTATCAGAAGAAGTGAGAAGTGGTTTTCTTAATGGTATGTGGTGTTCCCTAATCTATTTAAAAAGACAGATTGGTATTAAACCAAGTAAAATCTCAAATTTCAATATTGGTGGCTTGCAGACCATTTGACACCACATTGTAACCTGTGTCAAATGTTGAGCAAATATAACCGTATAAGGTTTTCATGTACATGAACATATGTGATCAAAGCGTGCCGTGAAGTTGTTGTTTGTAACTTGTGTCTAATTTCAGTTAAGCCGATTCTAGGGACCGTGTGAGCATTTGTAATGTAATATCTTAATGGTGTGAGATACGTTAATAGCTTAGAAATTCATCCGAATAAAGAACATCACTGTCAGTGATATGGATTTGATGAGAGGAACACGGCGAAAGCAACATCGTGCTAGGATCATCACGTTATAGTGGGGGATGTTAGGGCATAAAAGGTACTATTTGGTTCAGATTCTTTCAAAAGCACCAAATTTGGCCCATATGTCGTCCATACAATAACGTTTCGATTGTTGACGGGTGCCAAGTTAGTCGCCCTCGGGGGCCGCCATATTGGCGAAATTCATTATGGCCACCACCCGTGTTAGAGGTCAATCGTATTTAAAAAAACAAAATGGCTAGAATCATGAATAATACAACTTTTTAGTGGTTTTCGGTGTCGTGGAATCTGATTCTGATCTTAATTCAACGATTTGAGGTCAAGGTCACCCTGAAGGTCATTATGGGATCAAATTCCTCATTTTTGGTGGTTTTTAATCGAGATATACAAACTACCTTATTTTATCGATTTTCGGGGTTGAGTAACCCGAATCTGGCCATATTTTGACGATTTGAGGCAATATTGCACGTGAGATTCACGATAGAGTTCACCTGAACCAGAGATCAACCCGAGGTCAATTATAGGAAACACCGAAAGAGCTAGAACTACAAATAATACCATAGGGCTTTGTGGCATCGGAGAATTAGATTCTGACCTTATTTTGACGATTTGATGTCACGGTCACCTCATTTGGGAATTAAAGGTCAAAGATCAACAGTTGCTACTAAAAACAATCGAAACAAGATTATTCAGGAACAAATGTTATTAAAATATTTCGGAGATGACATCTGCTGACAAAATGCTATAACTCTGCCGCTACGTGCATTTAAATGTTCAAAATACAACACAAAGACCGCTTTAGCAACACTATACCAATGATTACTTTTACTACCTATGCCTTCTGGCTTGCGCTCTATGATGCCAGCAATAAGTAATACTTGTCATCACGGCCCTTGTTACATGTATTAACGCACCCGCCTTCGCATTTGCAGAGGGTCGTGTATCGGACATCGGCACAGTTGCACTTCCCGTGCATGCCTCGAGTCAGCCGCAGTGCCTGATAATGGCATATGCCATAGAAGTGTCGCTGAGAGTGGTCCATAGCGGTTGCCATGTACTGGTACAATCTTTCTGCCAGCTCCACTCACTGAAATCAGGGATTTCCTGCTGGAGTGAAGTGACCTGACTCCAGTAGAAATTCGCTTGCAGTAGCGCTCGCTTCACATGCTGCAACAGTGCGGCTTGGGAGATGGGATGTTTTCCAGCGATCTGGTTGCAGTGGTGAAGCCCGATTCGGGTTACTCAACCTCGGAAACCAGTAGAATGAGGCAGTTTATGTATCCTGCCCCAAAACCATTGATAATGGCGAATTTGCCCCCAAAATGACCTTTATGGTGACCTTGAAGGGTGACCTTGATCCCAAATCGTTGAAATAAGATCACAATCAGATTCCCCGACCCCAAAAACCACTAAAAAGTGCTATTATTCATATTTCTAGCCCTTTTACTTATTTAACTACGATTGCCCTCTGACTCGGGTGGCGACCATATTGAATTTCGCCAATATGGCGGCCCCCGGGGGCGCCCGTCTTGGCGCCCGTCAGAAATCGAAATACTATGGTATGGGCGACATATGAGCCAAATTTTGTGCTTTTGTAAGAATGTGAACCAAAAAATCCCTAACAGCCCTGACTATTAGGATTATCACGTCAGGAACATCCCGTTAGGATCATCACTTTAGGAGCATCACGTTTGTATCATCACATTTTCTTGCAGCATTATGGAAAACTGTTAACCACTTCTATCTTGCTCGAAACAGTTTGTGTGTCTAAATACTACCCATAGTATATGCCTGCTTGAAATTTGGTTATAATACTGTCTTATGAATAGATGTATATCGATCGTGGACGTAGGAACTCAATACTACGATTATTGCATCGGCTTTCACCTTCAGCTGAGGGCCCTTATCTATTGGACATGTTGTATCAGTATTTTAATTCTACCCATCAATGGTTTGTGCAACAATATACGGTCCTTGCAGAAACCACCTCATGTCTGTGTTTCAAAACAATGACCAAAGAAAACAGGTCATACGGATATGAACACTGTTTTGAAAACAGATCCCAGATAGTTTATGGCTTTGGTGTCCTACACCAGAAATAAACACAGCTGTAATGTGCCAAATAGACAAGGGCCCTCAGCTGAAAGTCAAAGCTGATTCAAAAAGAGTATTAAGGACGACGACTGACTAATGGATGTGGGATCTGGTGAGTAGTATAGTCACGGCATTTAACGCTGTTTGACCTACTTATTTGTTCCCCCGGGTAAGGGGGTACTTTGTCACGTGGCGATCACGTGATCAAGGCATGTACTGACTTGTTCTGGGCTGTGCAGTTCTGCAATGCATGTAGTGACCTTGGAGCGGGGACATTCCGGGCTTTTCCCACGGGGTTTCCCACTGGGGAATCAATTGCGTCATTCTTTTTCCATCGGGGTATTTCCATTTTCATTTAACCTGGCATTTTCATATACAGAACTTGAACACAAAAAGGGGATTGTAAATTAACCCGGGGCTAGGTGGGCAGTTCCATTTGGACCAATCAGCGGTCGAGAAAAAAGAGCCAATGAGCGATCGATAAAAGAACCAATGGACGGGTACTAGGATTTCGCTGACGTTGGGGACTTGGGGTACCTACATTCGCTGACCTACATCCGGGTACTATTACATCCGGGTACTTGACGTCCGCGCGAGTAAAAATAAATACTGGTAAAAATTAGTACCTTTTTCTTCAAAAAAAATAAAAATAAGGAAAATAATATTGACCAAAAACAATAATATTAAAAAATAATATCAGAAAAAAGATCCGGCGCGGGTGGGGGTTGAACCCACGACCTATCGATCAAGAGCTCGGCGTGCTATCCACTCAGCCAAATCCCGGTCTGGCTTCTAGTGTGTTCTATTTAGTTAAAATTGTATTTGATTTCTTTTTTTTTAATTATTGCCCTAATCCCACGATAAAAACATGCTAAAAAAATAATACGGGCCAAGCCAACGATAATATACCACCCAGTATTAACTACGTAAACAATCATCTATTTTTTGCTATAAGGGGGGTCCCCATAAATTGAAGTGAATTAAAACGTCATGACCATATCAACATGGGAGAATAATGCAGGAGCTAGCAAAAACGCTAATTTCTACGTGAAATTCAAAGAACGCAGCCGGAATAAAAGTAAGCTATCATTCTATGATATACAAATTCATGTTCTCAAATATTATCTAAACGCTTTCTATGTACCCGGAGAACGAAAATTGTCTGAGGCAAAATGCAACGGTGTTCACCACGCTCTGGTCAGTTCATGAAATGTGAACAAGCTTTAGCAATTACTCATTACTCATTACTCTGCCTCTCCCCTCACATTAAGCTAAAAATGTTCTCCGACATGTCGTATGACAGACATCATTCTCGATCCGTGATGAAAACACGAACAAAACCAATAACATGTGCGTTGTTGTTGTTGTTGTTGTCATTCATTGATTTCTGGTTTGTACTTTGAGTCCTTGCTGGTTCCCAAGACTTGTTCATCACTCTACATGTATGTGGATATGTTCTATGTCTTTTAATTCACATACACTTCTAATACACGAACTATAGCCTTTAGTTGTCAAATCAACAAAACCAAAGAGGGGCGTGGCCCTTTACCAGGTCAGGGCAAAGGACTAACTGGGATATATATCCCACTTGGGATAAAATATCCCACTTTGGATATTTTGTTTGTAATGCACGTAATTTCAATATCAGAGAGAATAACTTCGGCGAGAAAAAGTCAGCAAAATTATACAATCGCATTGGCAGTTTTGTGAAGCAAATTCTATCTTGTTTTTGTGCTTTAGATGCCGAAATTCGCCATTGCTGTTTAGTATTAAAATCGGTCAAAATATCCCAATTAGGATATATCTCAATATCCAAACTTGGATTTACTATCCCAAGTGGGATATATATCAGTATCCGGATAATATATCATCCAACGCCAAGCTCAACGCTTCAACGCCCTGGTGAATTAGCCGAAAAGCTCTGATTTTTCTAGAGACTAAATCATTGGAAATGCAGTGACGCCCGTCAATGACCGTCGTTACGCTCTAGCATAACGCTTTGACGCCCTGATATAGACCGGAAAGAGAACAACAAGGATGAGAGAACAGCAACAACAACAAGGATGAGAGACCAATCATTTTATTCTCCCCTCTATCATGACAAACCCAAGCTGGGGGAGCCGCGTCGGGTATGTTTACAATTCAAGAAGTCTCTTGTCCAATCAGAGGCATTGTCGCGCAGTTCAGGATATTGTTCGGGCAGCATGTCTTGAAACAGTTGTTTGCGCATTCTGATTGCATTTTCCAGGGCCTCGGTGGGTGGTAACCCCATATCCTCTTCCAAGTGACGCTTGGTCTTCATGATGGACCTGAGCGTGGGGTCGCCTTTCATTTCAAGGGGCAGCAGGCTATACCGTTTATAGATCGCCATGGCTGTTTTCCTGATGCAGGGCTGCATATCACCGCAGCATAACTACGAATAGCTTCATGCACAATACTATCCCAGAAGGTAGGTTCTGCCGCACTTTCCTGGGATGTAGGCTGACTATCTGAGGTCAAGCTCTCCGTATCAGTAGATAGACTATCAGCAGTCTCGGTTTCGGTATCAGTCGATACACTCTCATCCGCCTCCGCAGTGGGCTCCTCGGAGTCTGGATGGAAAGTCTTCTGATGTCGCATCATATCGTAATGTCTGGTGAACGTGCGTTCGCACTCAATGCAAGTATAAGCCATGTTGACGGTTGAACGTCGACTGTGCGTGTTTTGGGGAATACACTTGTTTTTATAGACAGTAACGCCCGTCGACGCTAAGCTTAACGCTTTAACACCCTCGAGAATGCACGGAAAGGAGATAGAAGGCCTCCTCGACACTGGGATGAATCAACATCGGCTCTTCAATTCGGGACGGCGGATCGACCTCCATGGGTTCTTCCATTTGAGGATGCAGGGAAGGGAGATGGAAGGGCTCCTGGACACTGGGATGAATCAACATCGGCTCTTCAATTCGGGGCGGCGGATCGACCTCCATGGGTTCTTCCATTCGAGGATGCATTCCCATGGGCACTGAAATATCCGATCTCGAGAGTGGCGAGCGTGATCCGTGTATGACACTATTGTGACGTCTCAATTGACTGGGATGCTTAAAGACTATATCACACTCTGCACATGTGTGCGTGGGTACTTCATGGCATGCACGTATGTGACGACGTAAACTGTCCAGGCGATGAAAGGGCTTCGAGCAAGTCGTACACGTGAACATTGTTGTAGAGTGTCTGCTGAATGGAACGTCGACTGTGCGTGTGCTGGGAATACACTTGCTTTTATAGGCAGTAACGCCAGTCAACGCCTAGCTTAGCGCTTCAACGCCCTGGTGAAATAGCTCAGAAGCTCTCATTTTTCTAGACACTAATTCATCGAAATACAGTGACGGCCGTCAACGCCCGTCTTAACGCCCGTTCAACGCCCGTCTCCATACCTATCTCAACGCGTTATGCATTGTCGATCATCACTGAACGTTGATGTTGGAGGTTGAAGAAGATAATTTCCCGTCTCCAGCTGGGTCTCCATAAAGGTTTGAAATGCCTGATGCAGGGTCAGCAGATTCTGGGCACGGGTAGTTGTGTTGGTATCCTCATTGGGTACTATCTGTTTCTTATGCAGCAGAAAACATACGCGTGTCACCCATTGGATGTCATCTATGAGCATGGTAAGATGAGAAGGCATGCGTTGGTCGTTGATCCCACCTTGCGCTGCATCAATAATAGCATCGACGTTGGCTTGACGTAACGCTTCGGCTAGAATATCGTCGTTGTCGGGTTCAAACAAGTTGGACTCTGCAATGCTCATGGTGAAATGAGGGGCGGGTGCCGTGTGGTCTATTTATAGTGAGACGCTTTTGATCTTCATGATGCGTTCGAACAAATGTTTCTTTTGTGCTATTGCTCTGCCCCGAGGTTTTCAACATCGACGCTGTTCTTTCGATTTTCATATGGACCGGGTCCTTGTCCAGCAATTTTATATGGGTCAGCAAGTCGGCATATTACTGACGTAAAACCCGTCGTAGTCTGGGTGCCAATCTGGTATGGGCTAACATTGCGGCTTCCTCTTTCGAATACCCTTTGTGTTGAAACTTGTTTCCTGTGGCCTCCAACATCTTACCCATCTCGGCGTCCATACTTTCTTTGAACAAATCCTTCCACAGCCTCGAGTTCACATTATGTTCATTCCCTTGTACGGCTTTGGGTTGGTCCTTCACGGTTGGATGATATTCCGGGACTAATGGTATGAAAGGGACCTGCTGTATGGGGGCGGGTTGCTGCTGCTGCTCTGGCAGATGTCGACTCGGTGAATGGTGTACGGGTATATGACGTTGTGGTGATGCCTCGCCGGGTAACAGGTGGGTCGTCAGCCGACGATCTTCGGGGGTATGGGCTTTTAAATCGACGAATAGGTAGCCGTACGGACGACTTGTCGCTCCTTGAAACGCCTGCATGAAATGGTCGATGTTCTGAGGATAAATTGGACTACCAAACACACGGATTTGTGCTCTGTCGATGGGATTGGAGAACAACACAAAGTATTGGCAGTTCAAGGCAATATCTCTGGACGCCTTCCCTTGAGGAAAGAGATTCTGAGTCAAAAAGATGACGGACAGATTTCAATGATGGGACCCTTTGGTGAAAAAGTCGGCGATTTCCGAATTGTCCTTGGCCGCACTCATCAGATCATCTAGCACTACCACGTTGGTCTGCTCGGGGTCAAAGTAATACGGTTCGTCTATGTCGTGCGGAATTCCTGAGACGAAACTCACATTCTGTAACCTTGTAGTTTCGTAGGCGGGCTGCCACTGGCTATAATCCCATACAACGCGTGTATAACGGATGGGCCCTTCCTCTAAGAACGTCATCACCCAGGACGTCTTTCCACACCCCGTAGGACCGCCATTGTATAGGGATGCTCTAATACTCTCGTATGTGACATAGGTGTTGACCGTTCTTCGCGCGTACTTGGAATTTGCGCGTTATCGGGACTCCGTTCCGTGAGATGGCTTCGCTGTATACGATTATTATGCATGGAAAGCAAATGTCTACGTAGATGAAATGGCGTGGAAAATGACTTCGAATAAAAGTGACATGCGTAAACCATGGCTCTCGTCTCCATGGACACCAGGCGTATAATGAAGCTTTCACAGATGCATGTCGTGTTTATATGCAGGAGCTCCGAGCTCGGGGATGTCAACGCCCGGTGGTGGTGGTAGCTCCCGTTGGACGGAGCTCTTG
>JAVTVY010046354.1:0-21069 GCA_036873755.1 Hanleya hanleyi | reverse complement strand
AACTTTTTCTCGCTTAGACCAATCAATAACGTACTGTTCCAATGCAGACAGGTCTATCTTCTGGTCGGCCTTCAGATTTATATTTTTCTGCTCTCTATAGTTAGGTCCCTTCATCAGGAGTAATCTTAGGTCCTCATCACTCACTATATCAAGGTTACCAGTCACAATATGTTTGCATGGTATATAGATAAAGTTCTATGAATCACAATCACAACTATAGCCTGCCGACGTGTATAACTAGTTCCAGTCAAACTCTTTGACAGCATTAGAGTAATTGAATATTTTGGGGGCTATAGATTTAGTATACTTATACGAAATGCAAGATGGTTCTGTGAACTTTAAATAGTTTGGTACAGCGTTGCGTACCTCTGAATCATTCATAATCGAGGCAAATTGATAATGTCTAGCCCTTTATCTACGTAGTTCAGTTTCAAGAAAACCCGATCTTGGGATCTTTCGATTATGTTCACTGGACGATACAACCGAAAACACGCTATAACTTGACATCTTGTGTGCTCTTTGCAGCGGCACATAGATCTGCGACGTTTTCCGTTTACTAGCAAGACGTTTCCATAAAATTCCTATTCTCAGTTCTCTGATCTGAATTCCAAAGAAGTGTAGAACCATGTATCTAGTTGTCTCAAGGGGAGCTAACCTGTCCGAAAGAATGAAACATGTTCATTTCTGGATTGTGAAATCTTGCGAAATACGATGGTGCAGTGTGCTTTACGCCAACGAAAGAGGCATTCGCAGGAAGTGCCAGATCTGCCTTCATGGGTCATAGCTTGGAACTATAGCCGATGTATTAGAAGAAATAAATTACATTAGATAAATGAGTTAAAAATACAAGCTACCTTAGTCACATTAATTATTAAACAGAAGCTGTCAGTGGTTTAAAATGACGCCAAACCCCTAAACTCGGGAGAGTATTCCTCAATATATGACCAAAGACGGATGTGATAGGCTGATGCTGCAAAATACAACCTTGTATGAATATTGACACGAATATATGTAAAGACCTAGAAAATGTAGCAAAAGCTGAATACATTAATATGAGAGGGAAATACCCAACTTCTTCACTTGACGTTTTTATTGATCTCTTTTCAACATTTTATAATATTCACATTTTGTGAATATTTTATAGTTCACCGCGTTCATATTTAACAGATATAAATTTAAATAACGATAACAACAGATGGAGATTCTACGAAAAATGGGTTCAAAGACAAGATATACTCCATCCATGAAACACACAAAAATCATTCATATTGTTTATCGTAAACACAAATATAATAGGATTGTTTCAGACGTCTCTGTTTTCTGAAAACATACAGTTTGTGAGTGGATATAACACCGTTTCAGCAAAAAAAAAGATCCGTACAAAGGCAATATATTACATGAACAAGTATTCTTACAGTACATTTTCTAGGTTGTTGCGATTATCTCTTGTGTAATCATCCACCACCCAATTATTACATGCTGATCTGTTAACTTAACTTGCTTTAGATCGTACACAATAAATTACAATTTATTCAACATTCAAGCTATGATTCATGAAGAACATACCTTTGTTGTTTTTAAATTTCAAAATAGTGTATAGCACGACATTGTTTCAAGACTGACAACATATTCGACCAGCATGTGCCATGGAATGCAAATGATCTCTTGCACCGAGCTGAGCTACTAGGCTGTATCTCCACCCTCAATGAGTAGACAACCGTGTTTATTCATTTTCTCGTCGTTTGGATGATGACGGTGGTACTAACAGAACTTCAACAAGCATGCTGTGGATTTATGTCTTCATAATTCAAGGCGAATTTCTCCAAACTGGAATCTGAAAGGTGAATTATTACACTGCATCCTAACATATTCATGATATTACAAAATGTATTTCTTGCAGTCATATTATTATCACGAGTGTGCTTGAGGCTGAAACACAATAATATTGATTTTATCTCGTTTAAAAATGCACATGGCTTATTTTGGTAAACCAGTTAGCATGTTGCCGTTGATACCAAGGGAGCATAAATGTAGACTTGGTGACAATCTTCTTTGTAAGGCTCATCCAACGTTTGATATATTTTTGACAATTATTTGACGTTAACCTTCGCGATGAAAGACGTACCTCTTGACTGTAATGACGTGCAGAATATCACAAAGTGTAAAACTTACAATTTCATAGAAACTCTTAACACGAAATAAATAACAGCATCCGAAAAATATATTTGGTTGTACAATAACAATGAATATCCCAAATATATAGCGGTTAGGCAATCAATAGGTTTTCTTTGGGCACAGGAGCACATACCGGATCAACTGTATACATCAATACGGGATTGAACAGAGATGACGAATTTGGTGAAATGTTTGTGGATACAGAATCACTTGGCAAAGGGCTAAGGCTGGGATTTGGACTATGGCTGGGGCTGGGGTTGGGACTAGGGTTGGGACTGGGGCTGGGGATTTGAGCCTCCTCCCAAATTGGAGATGGTAAATCGAGCCGAAATGGACAAGGACTTGTGGATCTTGAACGACTGCTTTCTTCGTTTATTGTGGTGGGGATGCTTAATGTACAGCTGAAAATATCTCTTCGATGTTTTGCCGCGGCGTCGAGCAGAGCTTCTGCTGCGCCGTCGTCCCCGACGTTCACTTCGGCAACGTGTATCTGTGGAACAACGTTAACCTGCTTCTCGGAGTCCTTCAGTTTTGACAGCGGTTTCGTCCCCTCGTGCCGGCGAAGACTTCCTGACGAGCGCGATGACCTGGATGATCGCAAACTTGTGTTAGTAGAACGGGAAAAGCGGAAGCTGCCACTAGATTTGGCTGAGCGGGTTGATCTTGTGGATCGTGATCGGGACCGGGATCCCACAGTGCTGGATGACAGGATACGGACAAGAGGGTTCTTACTACCATCTGTGTGTGGAATACCATTCTGTGGGGTATATTTCACCATCATATGCACCTGAGGAGAAGCAAAATGATTTCAAGGATCTGGACAAACACGTCTCATACAAAGTGAACATTATATAAAGATCTCAAGTCGCGGCAATCATGTATTTTGGAGATTACAAAAGATCATCTCGGTATTAATTACTTTATTGCAACGTGTATAACAAACGACATATACACACACTACATACAAGAAACATACATTTCAAAAGGGCGTAGATTTCTCAAATATCCATTAAATTTTGCTCGTTATTGGTGAGATATGCAAGAGATGGGGAAAAACTGACGACGTCTGGCAACTGAACTGTATTCATATGACTCCATAGGAAAGCCTCTCTCGGCACCTCACATTCAGACTAGAATATCGGGGATTCTAAGACGTAGCCTTGGTATCTCAGCCGTTTGTAGAGGTTCATGGGGAAACTAATTAACCACACGGCGTCGAGGACCGGCTTATGCAGAAGTAGATACTCTACCTCTAATAACATTATTAACTGTAAACATCTGTGTTTCGCCGCATATGTATGAGCTCAGCATGTCAGTATATTCATCATCCATGGCGATTGTCTTCACCTCAACCATGGCAAGACATTTCGCGTGTAACTTAAACGTCAGCACCTAAATCGATGCATGTTCATGAAATTAAATGTAGTACTAATTGTGGGACACGTCTACTTATTTTCACTTGATGTAAATATAGGACAGTAATAAGGAGTATATTATTAGTTATTCAGGTTTTCCCCCGGGTGTATGGAAAGTTACGACCCTCCCTGAAACTCATACACCCTGAGGCGTCTCATACACCCTGAGGCGTCAGCCGAAGGGTGTATGAGTTTCAGGGAGGGTCGTAACTTTCCATACACCCGGGGGAAAACCTGAATAACGAATTTATTACCCCTCAAGCCTTTTTATCATATAGTAAAAATACTGAAAAAGGTCTATCATTTATAACCAACGGAACAACGGGCAAATCCAACGGGCCATTTCGGTTACGAAACTGTCCGCATTTTGCTACGGCACTGTGGAAAAGGCGCGCCACACACAATCCATTCGATCTGCTTTCGTTCGGAAATGGACTTATTTTTGTAACAAATGGCACCTTTTGGTGAGTTATGTGTCGGAAACTTCAGTGAAAATAATGCAGTATGACTTTATTCATTAAATTTTGACGAGTGAGCAAAAGTTATTCCGTAAATATTGAGATATGGTCATCTGAACTTTCGAAGCGAGAGCGTCGTTTTCAGTCGCACGTGAGTTGTTCTCTATACACCCCGAGTAGCAAGACATCACTCGGGGTGTATGGATTTATACCACCCGACCTTTTAACCAATCACAATCCAGATATTGAATACAAATTTGCTTGTGGGGTAATAATAGATATTCTTCGTTTCACTGTGTTCCGCCTGGGTGATATAACATTCTTGACAATCATCCATATGTAGTATTTATTGACGAATCACTTGGTATAGTGTCCTTTCCTACATTAACGTGGCTTTAATTTATAATATTTGACCATTATTACGGAGAAATGATTTCACAAGAAAACACTTGAATAATGTACACTTAGACGGTTGTAAAATTTTATCCGGTGCGTGATGCGATGAAAATATCTTTCCTATTGCTTTAATGGTCTCTCAACAGGAATAAAACAGTCCATGGATAAAACTTGATGCATATTTTCCCGATCGAGCGATCCCCATTGTATGGAATTAATCACGTTCTGATCGCAAAGCTTCGCCTTGGGTGAATTATTTGCGGAGAGAACGGAATGTGGAAAAATTTTACATTCTTCATCACCAGGCGATATTCAGTGAGAGTGGAATATTGTATACGAATAATCGATTCTAACAGAAATTGTCCAGTATTCCCGAATGTTCTATTGAAACTAACTTAAACTAGGATAGCTCAAAAATAAATAGACAAATAAAGTACTCACCGGGCTTTCAGCGGACAATCCATATCTCTTGCAACTAAGAAATTTTGTAACACATCTGCGAAATCCTCTGCTGGCATAGAAATACAGCAGCGGGTTAATCGCACTGTTGGTATGTCCCAAGAGGATGGCATAAGGTAAGGCAGAGACGGCATGACCCACGCTCTCTTGATGTACATCCAGGTATATGGAGATGATATGATATGGCAACCAACATACGGAGAACAAAATAGCCAGAACAATTAACATCTTGGCAATACGTTTTCGGGTAGATAGCACTTTCCGAGCAATCCCTTTGCTTGTCTCCGATTCTGTACGATGTAGATTAACATCTTCTCTCCACAGCTTTCTACCTATCATGATGTAAGATGTGGTTATAGCTAAACCGGGGAACACATACACGATCACACATATAGACAGGTCATACACTAGTCTGTGAAAACGTGGAAACCATTCCTCCAGACAGAATATCAAGCTGTTTGTGTGAAAAAGCTTTATCTCGTCTGTCTTTCGATATATAAACAAGGGAATCATAGTTAGCGCCGACAAGGTCCACACCACAGCTATCAACTTCACTGCTATCGTAGGTGATCTTATCCGGCGGAACAGCATGGGCTTTTTGATGGCAAGAAATCGGTCAACACTCAACAAACATATGGTGAACACGCTGGCTGTTACAGTTGTTCCTGAAAGAACAAGTGTTCAAGAACCGAAAATCAACTTCGATGTATTCATTTCAAGAATTTCAGAATTACGAAATCACTTGGTGAGTAACTATGTACTTTGCCAACATGTACTATTGAAACATCTAAATCATTCATATTCTGCATCACAAGATGTACGGTGTTTCTTGCTAGTTGGGTTATGTAGTTTCTCAAACTGAACAGAAAAGCTCACCTTGTAAAAAGTTTGTAAATTTACACATAAACTCGCCGTATATCCAGGCCCTGTAGACACTCTGCCCAACGGCGATTGGAACACATACAAGACTGACTGAAATGCACAAAAAAAGAAAACAATTAGCTGAATGACTTGATACAAGTTTATAACCGCAATACGTTTTCAGAGACCAAGTTAGTGTGGACAGATGCGTTCGTGAATTGAATTCACTTAAATAAATTAGTATGAATCAAATAATTGTTGGTCTATATTGACGATGCGTGTAAAAATGCATTTTCCCGGCAATATTGCCATTATTGAATGATAAACGTACTCCAGATTACAATAGTTGACAGTGATTTTCAAATAGATAGAAATAGGTATATGCATGTTCGCCGTCAATTACCGACTCTTAAGATACACATTTGTATCGTTCAATGAATTATGATTGACATAACAGAAGAAAGAATATCGGCGGGCGTCAAAAATCGAAACAACTTTTCCGTATGACTGTGTTGACACCTAACTCCGAACAGGCATAACAAATACAACACAACTTATGTTTTGCAAACGAGAATATCACAGCTTTAACTATGCCAGAAAGACAATACTTTATAGAAATGAAGTAGGTTTGTCAAGTAGAATCGCAGAAAGAAATCACTGCCGTCTTCAATTATTAGGCTTATACACTTATTCTCTTCCACATCCCGTGCTTGTGGAGCACGAACACAACCCCTAAAATAAGAATCATTTGCATGTATTCTAATTTGGTGTTCTTGCCATGCTGTGTAAAAACAAATTTGTGTGTGATTCAGGACAACGAACAACCAGAATTGTTGGAGTCGTTTTGTGTGTGTATGTGTGTGGGTGTGTGCGCATGCACGTGTTGCGGCTGTTTTCGATTGTGAATCTACAGTTTACAATATCGCCCATTAGTTTACTAATGTAGCTTTCTTCAAATCCACTAAAAGCTCTTTGTGCTAATATTCCGACAAAGAAAGAACATTTTACTAGATGAAAAATCGAGTCGTTCCCGTTATTTGTTAGGCATTTTTGAGTAAACGTCTTATTTGCCTATAAAAGATTAGAACTCCTCCGCATTCATTCACCATGAAAGGAAAACATCCTTTACCAAGAATGCCGTCGTCGTGGTAGTGTAATTTTGAGACGCGGATTATATCCAGCCCTAGGCTTGGAAAGCTCGAACGTGAAAATAGCCATTAATGGAATACTATTTGCAATACAATGCACCTGGTACGCGTTCGTATCAAGATGAGACGGATCACATTTTTGTTGATACAAAAAGCTGTCGGTTCATAATCTTGAGCTAAGGCCTGAAGTTCATTTAAATTTGGCCAAATTCCTGTGCAATTTCACTGAATGAGTAGAAAATATAATGCCAGCTTCGTGAATGTTACCAGTTTAGTTTAACTATCCGCGATAGGCTTATAACATCTTGTAAGCCTGCCAGTTTATCAGTCAGTAACTTGTTTAACCTTTCGCTCGTCATAATGTTTGAGAATAATTTGAAAAAAAACAATTGAGTTCGATAAAAAAAAAAATAATTAAAACAAAAAAAACAAAAAAAAATGCCTTCCAAACTTTAAAAAATTGAAAATAATATAAATAACAAATAATAACTTCTCAACCGGGCACTCAACACACATATACTATAAAGTTTGACAAATAGTCTCACTCCAGAGCTGGTCGGCTCCAGGTAGCAATAGAACAATAAACGATATCCTGGAGAATCAGCGCTGAAGGACAACAGACAGAACCATGGGTGAACTACAGTATATGTAGGTTACCTCAGTACAAGTTTATAACACATGTACAAAATCTCTACAATATGGTATATTTACACGCGATATCTATAATATGGTGCATGTATACGATATATCTATAACTTGGTGCATGTACACGAGCAGACCTGTCCGTATAAACTACACTAATAAATCTACCTAGGCTATACTGAATTGAATGTATTTACAGGAATAAACCAAGAGGTTCATGGAACAAAACAGACGAATAAACCCCCACCACCTCAGATCGAAATACAGAAAAATTTACAGAGAATAGCACAAAATACAGATAGATAGAATACAGCCCGTTTATATGGCAAGCCAAAGGGCTTTTTATTCCGAATTTCCGATATCGGGAATTCAATTCCCGATATCGGAAATTCTCGAATAAAAAGCACTTTGGCTTGCCATATGTCTACCTGCCCGGTCAGAATGACGACGGCGTCCGCTGTCTTATCTAGCTGAACGGACCGAGTAAACAAAATGTCGGAAAGAGAGAGGCGGTCAATAGTTTTCAATGATGCCGGCAAGACATATGCTATTCGTTGTAAAGTCGTCATCAAGAGAATGATATATCTCAGTCACGCTTTGATTGTGACTGTTCATATGAGTACCATGAGGATCTTGAAGTACATGGGTTCATACGGCACCTAGTCCCGGGTTAAGCGGAATTAGACACAAGTTATGAAACGTAACGCCATAGATCTTGCACGCTACGCTCGTATGTTGCTATCAGCATGCGATATGTATCGCCAAATTTGAAACATTTTGAGTGGAAGCGCTTGGTGGTATAGCCAATTATAATTTCTGCAATAATGTTTTGTGGCGTTGATCAAAATCTCCACAATTAACACAGGATCTAGCAAATGCTATTGGGCGAGATATGTATACGCCATATGCAGGTCCCTCTGGAATATTACTGTCCAGAAAGGGATAGTTTACGATGTCGAATAATACCAGCTTTAAGCCCCAAATCACATAGACCGAATTGTATATAAAACCGGCTCAGAGTCTGACCTACATAGAGTCCGACCTACAAGCGGGACATACTTATTCATTACATGTATATAAGTTTTTACCCAAGTAACTTTTTTATTCATAATTGTGTAATATGAATGAAAAAAAGAAAAAAAATTGCATCGGTTCGCGTGTATTCTTTAGCTATATGCATTGGACGGTATACAGGCAAAAAACGACATTTAGTAGGCAGTTGATAGCTGTATAGACGGTTAGCACCAAGCCATCTAGCTAAAATGAAATTATATATCTTAGCAAAGATATTTTGTTTGCAAGACAGAGGAGCTATCAATAGTTTCATGTCAACTAGACGTTAAATTGTTTACGTCGATAAATCGATATCACTGACGAGTATACAGGTCATGAATTGAAAATGGCGACCATGGAATGTCGGTCTTTTCTCTCTATTTTCGGTTTGCGTGCATAAAAGGGTAGGAAAGTAATTATTTGGTAAATCATATTAACTACTTTTTGAGAGAAAAAGCACAAAAAAAATCGGAAATTCGGTCAAAAACTAGGCGATACATGACGCTAAGCTGTCATCGTCATGGCGGCCATATTGGATTTTTCTTACATTTTCTGATACAGCTTAGTCGAAGTATATAGCATGGAAAGTTTCAGCCCTCTACCCCAAGGGATAAGAAAATAAATATAAAAGCGGGGCCCAAAATACCCCCCAAGGACCAGGCTGAGACAGCCTCCAAATCTCACAAGGATGGTAGAATTAATAAGTGCAATTTCCATCAAAGATAAGATCGATGACAGAGGAAAGGGATGGACCGCACGTTGTTCATCTACGAGAGAGATTTCAGCTGAAACGATATTAAAATCGTAATAGCACCAAACATAAAAAAGATTCTGACGTCAAACACATTAGTGTTGTTTGTGTTGGACACAGGCATCACCAATCTTTATCGACGAGGACGCTTTTTATCAAACGGTTTCATCATAACGCCTAAGACTTAATGCTAAAAGTGTGGCGCTCATTCCTTGTTACGACTTAAAACCAAAGCGAAAAGTGATACAAATCAATACTGCTCAACATTCAAAACAATTAACGCCATCCAAGGAGTATTTAAAACCTGGAATCAACTCATCTTAGGCAATACTTCCCAACTCCTTTAGCACAAAACGAAGTTTTGTGATAAAAGAAAACCAAGTACTTTGTTGTTCTTCGGACATCAATTGACGGATTCTAACTTGCTGAAAATGCTGTGGTCCATTTCACATTTGATAATATGTTGATCTAGCTGCCGGTAGCTAATTTAGAAACAAATATTCGATTATTATTTATTCGAAAACGCCTTAATGTACCACGGTCTCAATAAGAATGTCTAGACATGTCTGATTCTCCGTTATTCTGCATAATTCTGTCACTTGTAGAATATGAACCATAATATTAATAAAACTTCCACGTACGAATGGACGGGATCGGATTTAGTTTCAGTGGTGTAGCTTAAAAGAGCGGTTCTCCTGATAAGATGCTATCGTGTCCATTTAGCAGTTTTTTTACAGAGGCGGCAGTTAAACCGAATAGATCCATGGATACAAAGGAATATGGAAGAATCTTTTCGTTAGCCGTAGGTCACTATCTTTAATATCCCTTATCAGGTGTGCAGATATGGAAGTAGAAGATCAAAAGGTATAGAGCAAAACCCTCAAAGTGAATTCATAGCAATGTCTTGGAGTATACATATCAAAGCATTTACTTTTTAGTAGTGGATAAAACGAACCATGTCCTATTAGGTATATCAGCTACATGACCAATTATCGCTCAAAACTTATAGAAAAATTGCGACGCGGGTGTATATCCTGTTTTCCTTTTGCCCACGTTGAGCCGTCCTTCACATCTGGCCGTCACTAACTGACATATTCCAATTTGATATATTGTAGGTATATAACAATATCACAGACATTCGATTTGTATATCTAAGCCCGCTTAGACTGGTGCTATGGGTCATGTGGTCATGCCATGCAGTGTGTCCTGTACATCTACAACGAAAGCATCATGCAGACATAAAATCTCCATAATAACCAAAAGTCGTTTATGACCTCCGCCATTTATAGTACCTAACTATAGGATGTTCTCAGATACAATACATTAAGACTATCGGCCTGGGAAGCCGTATGACTCCATGTCCGATTACGCCGTTCTATATAGCCACCGAAGTGGCAGGTTACCGCCCGAAAACCGAGACTGCGATGTGAGAATACATCGCTGTTTTATTATCTTTTCTCGGTATTCTTTCATTTTATTCACGATCAATCTTTTTCTAATAAAGGAAATGAGACAGAAAGGCTTTTGAACATAAAAAAAGGATTGACGTAAACGATCACTTTAGGTTTCGTGCGAAACTGATCAGGATATGAATACAGACTGTCGTGTTAACATCGTTCCAAATTAGGAACTACACATACATCGGTTTTACTGATAGTTGAGGAGGGGCCAAGATAGAGTATAACTGAGTGATAACATCATGTTGAGAAATGTGAGACCCTTGTAGAAGTATCTTCTCCATCTTCATATCACTGTTCTTGTCAGGAATCTGAACATTTGTTCATTTCTGAACTTGATATTCGTATGTGACACGATGGTTAAAACTGGTAGTTAAGGGAAATAACCACTTTATGGCAAAAAATAATAATGAAGCAGAACCAGGATTAAAATGTTCACTTGAATCACGACTGCAGTGAACCAACTATTATCATGTTTATGAATGGAATATTATGGATAAAATTTACGGATTAATGGCGAAATTAGGTGGAGTAAATGCCAAAGGCTGTCAAATATAAGTGTCTCTGACAGTTGATGCAGGCCTCCACTCACTGTGAAGCTTAACAACGTCAGACAAATTCCGCAAATTTCCGCAATGCAAGTAACGCCATTCAACTTGATGTACAATTACTGACATCTAAATGGCATCAGGCAAAATTGTTGTCAGCACGCAATGCCCGTCATTCAGTAAAACTGCAAAAGTGCAGCATGCTGTTGACGTTCATAAAAATATCAATTAGGATTAGCTTTACAGAGGTAAATTTCTAGTAAACCGCAGTGTTTGTCCTTTTTGATTTTTGCAGAGATTGACACCAAATGCTCAAGTGACTTGGTCATTACGGTTAATTAGCAGTTCTGATGTTTCAGTATGTAAAATTAATCTGAGAACAAGCAGATTCGGATTCAACACCCTCGGATTAACCTGAAATAACCACATTGCAATACAAAATGCCGCAACTTCTGTACCTACAGTGTCTTTTTCAAAATTAGAATTGTGTTAGTTTGCCTCCATCTTATTATGCAGGCCTACGTGGATTACTCTGATAGCGAAATATGTTGTTGTATATAAAGTATACATCAGTTCAACAAAAACACTGTTGACAGTGATAGGAAGAAACTGACGAATAATACGTCAAATATATTTGGAAAATAGAACTAAGTAATAGGAACATTAAAATATATGTAACAACAATTTTGCCTCACAATATAATGTCCACCTGGCGTCATTAATCCAGTAATGATCCATGAAAAAATTAGCATGGAAAATATGATAATGTACCATAATAAAAAAAATAATGTGCCGCGGACGGGATTCGAACCCACAACTTACTGGAACCCGCTCATCCAAATTACCGCGCCTCTTTCCCCTGCACTACTTGGGACAGCTGCCGAGCCTCTGAAAATTTGTCACCTTTATACCGTGACCTAGTTTGTCTGATAATACGATGGACAGCACGTCATGGGGGACAACTAATATTGCCTCTGTTGTAATAAGAGAGGTTGTCCCCCATGAATAGTTGTCCGGGTGCAAATATAATATTAATGCATTACAACATGTACAAGAGTAATATGTATCGAGTGGACAACTGGTACCTGAAACTGGGTGTCCCCCGGAGGGGGGACACCCAGTTTCAGTCAGGACAACCACTGCCAGGTACAGTCGGACAACCAATACTGCGGGACAACCATTATTGCTACACCGGCCGTCACTAGGATTTTCAAAGGAAGGTGCAAATATTTTCAATTTCCCATTTTTCCTCGTCCCAGGAATAAACGCCAACAGCGCTCTTTTCCAGGGAGGGTCCGGCGGCATGCCCCTCCCACTGAAAGTTTTGATTTTTGTACACGTTTTAGCGTATTTTAATTCTACATAATTTTCGTGTTTCCAATCCACGGGTAAAACGTTCGCACCACACGTACCATGAGTAGCGACGCCCTCCTGGTGGTTTCACAGTGACGTCATGTCGTCGGAAGCCATTCGTCGTATGTTTGTAACCGATTTTCCGATTTTTTTATTTTATTTTTCGATATTTTTTCTCAAAACCAATACGACAGAGATAGTTAGTGTGGTAAAATATATTACTTTATGCCATTTTGGGATAGATAAATGCGACAAAATGTACAGAAAAGACCGAAAACACGACTTTTGGGGGACACCTCGTGGCTGCCATTTCGAAATTTCCACTGATCTTTCGCACCTAGGATTATGAAATAGCCCGAAAATGACATCAAAAAGTTTCAGTTCTCCTGTTCTATTCGTTTCGAAGCTGAGGTGAACAGTTTGTTAATGCCCCCCCTCCCCCCCACCTCCTTTCCCCTCCCGGTCAGATTGGGTTAATAATTTTTGTATTTAGTATTTAGGTTTTATTGCTATCGACATATTGCAAAAATGCCTTGGAGTTATTGATGAGTGAATCTTTTGTAGCCGACGACTGTTTACATACTGCTGGAACTGAAGCTTATGCGTATATCATAGAAAAGAGTTCTTGCAATAATGTTGGATGTATCATCTGGGCCATAACTTTCTTCCGAATGTTAACCGGAGGATTGAACCAAACATTTTGAGGACTTCCAGTGAACCGGATTCTTGTGGCCGAGTCATACTGACGTTAAATAAAGCCGGCCGTGTGTGGCTGGCGATGTGGCCGTGTCGGTTAGATCACCTACCCCGTCTGGCCAGATATCCACATGAACAGCTAAAATAAAAGTATGACTGAGATACAAATCAGTACAGGGATCATTTCGGTTCTTGTGACGTTTTCAAATGTGCAGTCAGAATATTGACCTGCTGTCTCAATCAGATGACCATACATCAGATGAGTTATTTGCGTGAATTGATATGTCATCGCAGCTCTCGAGCTAGCGTATCTAATTCTGCTTAAGCCGGTGCTAGGGACCGTGTGGATACTTTATATTCTCCACATGAACAGTTGCAATAAAGGCGCGGCTGAGATACCCAGGCTACTTCCGAGAATTCAACGGATTCTCGCGTCTGAATGTTTTGTGCCAAGGGAAGCTTTCCTGTGGAGTGACATGGTTTCTTTTTAGTCGCCAGACGTCTTCATTTGTTCTCATCTCTTGCATATCGCTTCAATACTGAATATTATCTTGTTATCTTCTTCTGAGGCTATTTGAACTGTATAATCACTACTATTACATAGCGGCTTATTGGACTTGAGAACTGAAAAACATGTTGAGAATCGTATACACATAACAAACGTGATGAAACGGCAAATCCTGACGACAAAATTGTTCGACGTTCCGGGTTGCTAAGCCAGTAAAAAAATGCATGTCAAAACAGATTTTGTCTAAGTAGAGGAACGATTAAATTGTTGACTTGACAGTTAATTTGGCGCAAAATATTATGGAGGAAATTCAGTGCATAACCATAATAGAAAAACAGAAGTAAATGTCAAAGTATGTAGAACATATTGATCGCTGACAGTTACTACCAGACTTAATGGAAATCCCTGCTCACTGTGCAACAAAGCAACTTTAACTTGCGCAAATTCCCGCTAAGCAAATAACGCCAGTGGAACAACCCGATGCATAATCACTTATGGATAAATGGCATCAAGCTAAATTGTTAGTCAGCATGCAATGTCTGTCCATCAGCGATCCTAAAATAGAAAATAAATTTGTTGGAGTTCATTATTTTTTTTCAGTTCAAAATAACAACCATAGATGTACATTTATGTTGTCTGAACAGAGCGACAATATTTTACATCTTAAAAATTTGGGAAACTGTTGGGAAAGCAGTAATCATACATTCTAATTACCCGATTGGTCAGCTGAAAATATTTGCGATCGTGAAATTTACATTAACGACCGCAAATTGTTTCGTCGTCCCACGTGATCGCTTTCTGTCGTCTATTTCATGAACACCTGGCGAATACCTGGGTTCCAGTGCATCCTCGAGTATTACAACTGCATGAGCGAGCTTGTTTTATGTTACATTGAATGTCGTTAAATATGCACAAATTTCTAAAGTAATGTTATTAAATTACTTTGGAACTGAAGAAGTAGAGTTAGAATGGGAATAGCCATGTTGTATTAGTATTGGTGGACGTGAATGCTGGTTTTACTGCCGCAAATTAAGAAATAATGTTTTCATAGGCGTGCTAAATCCTTATTTTACGCAAGGTTAGTGTGAGAAAATTTATATTTTAAAATTTATAAACTTTCCCACACTAACAGTGCGATTTAGCACGCTCATGAAAACTTTATTTCTATTCTATTGCACTACTCAAATTGATTATCAACAAAGATTACAATGAAAGGTTGAAAACATATTTAAAATTTGACAATCTTTCTCCCATTTTTGAAAAGAAAACTCGTCCACTGATGTTGGGACGATGCTCCCGTCTCGGTTGGCATCGTGCAAATGTCAGTGGACGAGTTTATGCGGTCTCCGAAAAGGGGAGTGATTTTGTCAGCTGAGTCAGCTGTTGGGAAATTACGTGGATATATGCGGCTGTGGAACCAGCATTAACGTCCGCAAATACTAAAATACAACACATTTCTTCCGTAGGTTTATACGACTATCGTCACGATTCAACATTCTGTAGGCAACATCGTCAACATAACAGCCAGGTCCTGTTTACAACTCCCTATTTGCATCAACTGAACTATACCGTATTTTTTGGTCGTTTGTTCAGGTATAATCTATGGTTACATTTCAACACTTTACTGGCAACCGTATCGATGCGATTTACCGTTCAGTTAGCATGCTCTAGTGGAAGCTTTTTGAGTGGTCTGGTATAAAATGAATGATTTCAGGTTGCTACAACTGATAACGTTATACATAATAACTATGGTGTATTGCACAAGAACTTGCTGCAAAGTCCACATGCCATGAGACACTTATCCATGCTATAATTCATTACCATGGGCTCATAGACCGCAATATCTCATCGGTAATCATATCCTATTTATGAGATGAATAGTTATCAAAAATGGTTGTAAAATTTACAATGAGTTGGACTCTCAGTTCTTCATTTATTTCAATATGTTATATAGACCATGTTCTTGAGAAATCAGCTAGCTCAGAAGAGCCAAATTAATTTTTGCATTCTGACGATCCAGTACATTGACAATGAATCAGGTATAACTCGACTGAGGATATGTATTCAGGTTATAAGTGGGCATGCACAGCGGACTGAGAAGGAAAATGAACTGATGAAGGAATATAGGCAGTCACAGTCAATAGGAGAAGGATTCATGGATTACGGAAGAGTGAGACATCATCGTTGTCAAGGACAATCGTACATTTGAAGACCTCTTGATATTCCAACATTTTTCTGGAGACATTCACTTGAATTCATAGAAATGAGAATTGCAGTTCAACGACATTACGTGTGATAAATTTAAAGCCAATTAATGTCCAACGCATTGAGAATATAGGCGCTGGATTACGAAATATTACTTTAACGGGGAGTAAAAATAAATTATTCTTCGGAACTCGAACAATGCGAATGGTTGTTTTCGGAATGTCCCACCTGTTTACTTTTCAGTTAAATCCTTAGGGTCCTCTTTTGCAAGTGATGACCATAAGCGATTCAGTCCACATAAGGTTAATAACAGAAAAAGGTGAGAACAGGTAAACGTATTTCCCAAGAACATCAATTCACAATACATATTAATGTTTATTCTATTGAGTTACAATCTCAATGGCATTATCCTATGTTATGGTAAGCAGCGCGTACAGTGCAAGTGTAATACCGCCAATCGCCTGGGAACATGTATCCAATTACAAGCGTCTGGTCCGTCATTCATAACACTGCCGTCGTCCATAATCCAAAGACCTATTCCATATTCCAGTATTAGGACCAAATTCAAAAAGACAATCATACTATACGTACACAGGCTAGTTTCATGCAAGAGAGAAGCGGTCAACAGTTTTCAATGATGCCGGCAAGACATCATGATGTTCCAAAAATTTCAAATCCGTATCGCTGATCAGTAGTCTTAATCCGTATGAAAGCCGTCATCTGTAGAATGATGTATCTCAGTCACGCTTTGATTGTGGTTGTTCATATGACCACCATGAGGATCTTGAAGTACATGAGTCCATTCGGCCTCTAGCCCCGGGTTAAATGGAATTAGACACAAGTAACGAAACGTAAAGCCATAGATCTTGCACGATACGCTCGTAGTTTGCTATCAGCATGCGATATCTTTCGCCAAATTTCGCCGATTGATGGTATAGCCCTGTTTGATAAGTTCTGCAACACTGTTTCGTGACATTGATTAAAATCGTCACATTTAACACAGGATCTAGTAGCAAGTGCTTCTAGGCGTGATATGTATACACCATAAAATCACCTCTTTTGTCATAAACTGGACGAGAGAGAAGGCCCGCTTCATTTTTATAGAGATATAGGTCTAAATATGACGTGCCGGTAGGGCTATCTGTAGTTTTCTTCAATCCAGTGAAGGTGGATATATTTCACTGCATCATTTATATAGCGATTATCCACAGCGAGAAGCTATATAGCGTTTGGTAAATGAGAAGGAATTTGCCAGCATCGATTACGGTTAAAAACATATGCTAGACACAAATGCAATTACAAGCGTCTAGTCCGTCATTCATAATTCAACCGACGTCCATTAACGAATATCCGCGTGCATAATCCAAAGACTTATTCCATGTTCCATATAACAGTATTAGCACCAAATTAAGAAAGACAATCATAGTATACATAAACATAGGCTAGTTTTCTACAAGAGAGAAGCGGTCAACAGTTTTTAATGATGCCGACATTGCTGATTGAAGCAAGTTCAATCAAGGCGAGCCTTTATGGATGACTTCTAAATGTTGTCAATCGAATAACATATGTTTGTAACGGATACATCTAGTGTGGCAACGTGTTCCTCTCCCCCTTTGCTATATACCGGGATATTTATTTAATGACAGCAACGTATTTACATCTCGTGTCAGTCAGATTATTTACAAATATAATCTGCAGTAAATGTTATCGCAGCACATACCTGAATATATTACAGAATGATACAATGCATATTTGGAATCCTCATTGAAGAAAAATATAAATGGTTTAATAATATTATCATCCAGTTAAATAAAAAATAAAAAAAAATAAAAAAAATAAAATAAAATAAAATAATAAAATAAAATAAAGCGAAAAGTTAATCCGACGTCGCCATGCACATATTAGAGTACCTTTTCGTACAAATAACCTTAAATATCCACATACTCATCTCGATTGTATGTATTGGTACTTTCAATTTAAGTATTCTTTATGCGCAATCCATCTACAATTTCTGTATATATTTATTCATTCTCGAGATATACAGGTACCCCAATTGACACACACATAACTATCCTGTATTGATAGAGTTCCATCATGTCTCAAAAGATATATATTTGTACAAGAACTAGAATTTGATGACTGATGTGCTATATTCGGCAGATTATCCTTCTTTGTTTTGCAGTTTAAAGCTCATATTAGCATAAAGCAATTTTTCTAGAGAGATTATTCTCCTTTGCTTTACAGTAACTATTCGTGATTTATCCCATGAGATACCGTTATCAATGGAGGACTTGCACTCTTCCAAATGTCTATGATTGTCACTTTCTGTTTGTCAATTATTTTGGCTTAGTTAACCAATCAACTGACAGAATTGCCACTTTCGGTTCCTCTTCTGGTACTATCATGCAAGCCTCTTACCCCTACCTGGCCTGGGGGGTGGGTGGAGCAAAATGGCCCCCCTACCAAACTTTCTGCGCTATCTCCGGAACGACAAAACATGGAGAACAAACTTCGTGACTTGGTCGTTTATCATATTGTGGTCATTTTGAGCCTATTTACATGCCCCCCCCCCCCCCCGAGCAGAGGATAATGGGTAAATTCAAGATGGCGACCACGCGGGGTCCCAGAAAAGTGAATTTTTTTTCGTCATATTTCTTAAAATTTCTGCTTTTCCGCGATCAGAAGTGGACAAAAACTATTTTATTTCACATCACATTAATATTTACTAATTTATCATGCAATTTTTGCGGAGAAATTGCATCAATAAAAAAAATCGGAAAATCTACCCCAAAATGGCGTTTTTGAAAATGACGTCACAGTGACGTCATCGAAGCGGCCATCTTAGATTTTTTTGTTTTACATTTTATGGTAAAGCTTGACCCAAGGGTATGGTGTGGTAAGTTTCAGCGTCCTAGCTCAAAGGGTAAGAAAAATAATTAGGGGGGTAATTTCGAGTCCCCCCCCCCCAACCCCAGGCCAGGGTACGTTTCAAAAAAGCCAGGCCAGATAGGGTTAATCTAATTATATAAATTACAAAATTGGCATTAATCAATAAGCAAACCGTAGGATGCAATCAGCCGGTATTCTTGCCGAAGCAATTTGGCTTAACTACCAAATTAAGTTTAACACATCCGAACCGTTCTGCTTGTATCACCAATTTAAATTGGAGAGATCTGTAGGAGGTGAGAAAAATGACGGCGTCTGGCGACTAGAAAGCAACCACAGTAGTATATAGCCGTGATTACGAGTCCCATTGACCTACTTTTTTGTTCCCCCCGGTGGAGGATTGAGGAGGAACTTGATCACGTGATCAAGGCATGTCTAGATGGTGGGGTGTGTCCAAAATGGCGGCCTGTGTGGTGGTCAAAATGGCGGCCTGTGTGTTCAAAATGGCGGCGTGTGTGTACAAAATGGCGGCTGTGGGAGTGTGTCCAAAATGGCGGCGTTTGTGTACAAAATGGCGGCCTGTGTGGTCAAAATGGCGGCCTGTGTGTACAAAATGGCGGCGTGTCAGTGGGTGCAAGTGTGTTCAAAATGGCGGCGTGTGTGTACAAAATGGCGGCCTGTGTGTTCAAAATGGCGGCCTGTGTGTTCAAAATGGCGGCGTGTGTGTACAAAATGGCGGCCTGTGCGTTCAAAATGGCGGCCTGTGTGTACAAAATGGCGGCCTGTGTGTTCAAAATGGCGGCGTGTCAGTGGGTGCATGTGTGTTCAAAATGGCGGCCTGTGTGTTCAAAATGGCGGCCTGCGTGTACAAAATGGCGGCCTGTGGGAGTGGGACCAAGATGGCATGTATCACGGACTACACCCGTAGAGCTACATCTGGTCTATAAAACACGTCCCTCGGGATCCCACACCTTCATTTCTACGGTTGCAGAGCCATGGCGGAGATCCAACCCTATGCGACTCGAATTTTACAGCATGCCACCGCGGTGAATTCATTCACGGGTTACCGAGCAGTGGTCCGGTCCATGTTTGCAGATGGCGACGACAACGAGGGGCGACGCCAGATCTTGAACGAGTTCACAGAAGCGGTCCTCCACAGAGTGCACTCGATGGAGAGGCGTGCCATCACTCACCACTACTGGACTATGACAGCCATCCTTGATGCTCGGGCTATGGACCACGAGCGTTCACGCCGGAACCAGCGCCGGGTGGTTGGCCTCACACTAGTCTGTGCCCTATTGATCCTGGCGCTGTGGTATTGACACTATAAATACGAGGGTCAGACAGAGTGTGTGTCATTCAACGATCGTCATTGGGGCAAGCATGTCACCCGTCCTGCAAGCCATCCTGCCCCTTACACCCCAGGTGGGGTTACACGTCTATGAAGATAAAGTCACCCTCGTGGAAGATCGGGATGCCTGTGGGTGGAGTTCGGAGTACACATCCACTACGGTTACCCTACACCGTGATGGCTGGACCAAATTTAAACGGGTGGTGAGCGGTGAGCTCGACGGAAACCTCATCCACCTCGAGAACGCCAACTACGTACACCGTGGACCCTTCTTTGCCCGTGTGGGACGTTACCACGATCCTACGCAAAGCTTCACCCTAGACCCTGATCTGTGGACAGCCTTGGAGAAAGTGGTGCCTATTGTGGACCAGCTCTTTACACCGGACGAGCGGTCATCAGACCAGTTGGGGTGGGCTCGTGCTATTGAGTACGCGCTGGCTGAACCCAATGAGCAACTGTCTAGTCATGAACCAGACGACGAGGCTATAGACTACCCGGCTGAACTGAGCCAACCAACACAACGGTGATAGAAACTTGTTATAAATAAACCATACTCTCCGGGTCCATCATCATTTTGTCACCATGAAGCGCTGGGAGAAGGTGTTGGATAACTTATACTACAGTCCCGACAGTCCGGCGGCCTATAGTGCATTGTCGGCTCTCTATCGAGCGGCCAAATCCCAAGGGATACAACGTGCCCAAGTCCG